>CM035799.1:44728541-44953541 GCA_020466265.1 Siphamia tubifer | reverse complement strand
CATCATTCAGTTACTCTGCTCCTCAACTGTGGAACAAACTACCTGGATACCTGAGGACTGAGAACAACTGTTAACTAGTGTTAACTAGTGTTAACTACTGTTAACTAGTGTTAATACCTGAGGTCTGAGAACAACTGTCAGTTCATTTAAATCAGGCCTGAAAACATTATTGGTCACTGGAGCTTTTACTTAGATTATTATTTGCTTTAAAATGTTTTTATGTCTTGATTTTAATTGTCTTTTAATGCATCTTTATCATTTTAATTTTCTTCTGTTTCTGTTTTTGTGTAAAGCACCTTGAGTTGTCCTGTACATGAAATGTGCTATACAAATAAATTTGCCTTGCCTTGCCTTCAGTAAGAGCTATCAAACAAATAATCTGTATAAATAACACAACCATATTCAGCTGTCCCCTCATACCACGGCTCAATGAAAGGTAAACACCAGCTATAACTATCGTTAGCTAACTCTGCAGCTACGGCAGATGACATTAGCCTCATCATTTTATACCATTATCAGCACAAACATGTTAGATAGGCTGTTATCTGGATAAAACAACTACATTACCACCGCGAAAAAGGACTGTTTTTGTAACGTTAGCTAACTCAAAAAATAGCTAGCTTGTCCGCACCAGCCGCTATTGACAAAAGATTGTAAAAAATACATGTTATGCAACAATGAGGAACATAATCCATAAAATGGACCGAAACTAAGATAATACAGTGATTTTCGTAATGTTTATATCTCCATTAACAAATAAAATATGGCATTCTGGGTAACCCTTCCTCCCTAGGGTGGTGTCGTGGAATCTCAGTATTGAGGCTATACAGGCCTCAAACTTACACTTCACGAGAACACACATTTTGAGGTTGAAGGTTAATGGAGGAATTGGTCACATGAAATCAACTTATTGGTTGGAACTACTTTCTCTCAATAGCGATCAATGCACGTTGTCACTGCTAACAGCTGTGCTCTTTAAACTACTTTCATCAGTTGTTCGGCAGTGTTGGCGACTGCTATGTAGCAATGTCAATTGCAATGTCTGTACCGGGACCGGAACAAAAGGCTGGTATGAGATTAATAACACTATGTTGACAGTTATGACACAAATTAATTGTACAATCATTGCACAAAGGGACTACTTTAATGGCAGTTATTTTGCATGATTCCCAACAGAGTTTATTCTACAATAAAGGTTCCTTTTCTTTGTGCTTTGTTATTGTTGTTGGTGAGATGAGTAACCATGATGCAATGCTGGAACAATTCCACTCTTTTTGTGCCCATAAAAAGGCATAGAAACATGGAAACCAAAGCTATTCATTGCATTTCAATTGAGGTCATTAAGTCATAATTTGCATTTAAATAGCAACATTAAAATGTTCCATAGTATTGGTGGATAGTGTGCGTTCATACTATGGCATCATAATTAATTTTCCCCGGAAACCTAAGAGACCTAATTGCTGAAAGGGTGGACTCATTACAAAAGCAGAGAAAGACTGGTTTACTAAAGCAATGACAGGAACATGTTTTATTATGTGTTCAGTCTGAATCAGCATCAACACTGAGCATGTGTGGAAAGTTTCTGAATTCATGACATTACATTATCACTGGGGTTTGTTGAATATTTTATTCTGATTCAACTATAGGTGTTTTCATTGGAGATTATCTGCAGTAAAAATAAGTTTAGCTAATTTTTTAAATGGTTGGGAGTAGATATTGTATTTTCTGCACTATAAGGCGCACTGGACTATAAGGCGCAGTAAGTGAAGTCAATATCATGAGATAAAAAGTCAAAATTATTAGATAAAAAGTCAACATTGTTAGTTAGTGGGTGGCTGTGGCTCAGCTGGTAGAGCGGGTCGTCCGATGATCGAAGGGTTGGCGGTTTGCGTCCCGGCTCTGGCTGTCCACATGTCGAAGTGTCCTTGGGCAAGACACTGAACCCTAAGTTACTCCCAGTAGGGTCAGGCAGCGCCGGTGTCTTGGCAGCAGCCGTCTACTGGTGTATGAGTGTGTGTGAATGGGTTTCTGTGAAGCACTTTGTGACCCATGTCTGTGCAAAGCGCTATACAAATAAAGATTACTTACTTACTTAAAAAGTTACATTTATTAGTGTGACAACGGGCCGCCGTCACAGCGGCATGATGCGGACATAATTGGCAGCGGTGAATAAAGACATTGTTTATAGATAGTATTCATTGACCATATTCAAGACGATGAGTGTTGTGCATTTCCAGGTGACGTGGAGTGAATTGGTCCGGTGGAGGAGTGCACTGTCGGCTTGTGTTTACACTGCCGTTCGCCGAAATTCATGGAATGCACAGATATCACCGTAAATTGAAGGAGATTTAAGGTCACAAGTGTGTGTGAAGCGGGACGTATAGTTGTCAACTTACCGGTGTATTGTCTGCTCAGATGTGGTGCATCGGGCTAAAAGATCCCCGGGGGCAAGACCACCATTTAAAGGTTCTGGAAGGGTGACTGCACTTGGGAAGTTGTGGTGGGGGTTTGATTTTAGAGGTTTGTAAATATGTATATAGAGATGAATAGGTATGTTGTGTATAGGGTGGAATGGGTTTATAGAAATGTTTGTGTGTATATATATTAGTTTATGTGTGTATATTTTAGAGTTTAGGCGTGTGTGGTTAAATGGATAGTTTGAGTTTCCCCTGTGTGAATGGTATGGTCCAATTATGTTTGAGGTATTTCTGGGTATAAATAGTGGGATGTGTCATTTGGGAAAAGAGAAGAGTATGTAGATGTTCACTGCAGAAAATATAATAATAAAAAGAAGTACTTTTGCTGCCATACCTGGGTCCATGCTCCTCATTTAAATGTGCCTTGGCTGCTCAGCCGTCACAATTAGATAAAAAAAGAAATTCCAACCAGAATTAATCCATATATAAAATGCTCAGGATTATAAGGCACACTGTGGTTTTTCAGAAAATTTTTATCTTTTAAGTGCACATTATAGTCTGGAAAATACGGTACATATTGTTGATATCAAGATCACACCATTTGGATGTACATTGAGAAATTTAGATTTTGCCGTTTTGAGCCAAACTGTGTTAACATGGAAGTGATTAGAACATGTGTTTTTTTCCTGACAGGAAACTATAGTTTTAGACGAACTCTTGTTAAGTTCTAAACAACATCACACTTCAGTGGTAGTAAATAGAGGGTCCCTACAGACAAACCCATGTGTCCTGAGGTCTTCATGTCCTCAAATAGTGTGTCCACAGTTACTGACTTACAGACATGGACCTCTGGTTCATAAGACGTCTGAGGAGGAAGACTGAAATATTTGATTACTGAGTACAGAGGTAGACGCTCTGGAAAGTCACTACTTCGTTGCATTCTTTTAAAAAACATATTCCAGTATTTCATTAGAAATTGAAATGAAGCTGTATGAACCAGTAAAGGTTAGTAGTTAACACTGGTGGTGCAGCGGTTAACACTGGTAGTGCAGCAATTAACACTGGTGGTGCAGCGGTTAACACTGGTAGTGCAGCAATTAACACTGGTGGTGCAGCGGTCAACACTGGTAGTGCAGCAGTTAACACTGGTGGTGCAGCGGTTAACACTGGTGGTGCAGCGGTTAACACTGGTGGTGCAGCGGTCAACACTGGTGGTGCAGCGGTTAACACTGGTGGTGCAGCAGTCAACACTGGTGGTGCAGTAGTTAACACTGATGATGCAGTAGTTAACACTGGTGGTGCAGTAGTTAACACTGGTGGTGCGGTAGTTAACACTGGTGGTGCGGTAGTTAACACTGATGATGCAGTACTTAACACTGGTGGTGCAGTAGTTAACACTGGTGGTGCAGTAGTTAACACTGATGATGCAGTAGTTAACACTGGTGGTGCAGTAGTTAACACTGGTGCCTCACCTAATGTACCTTTCTATGTTGACTTTATGGCAGCCATGGCTCAGTTGGTAGAGCTGGGTGGGCGGTTTGATGTCCACTCTGTCCTTGTCAGTCCGTTGTGTCCTTGGGCAAAGACACTTCACTCACACTGGTGTATGAATGTTTGGTGGTGGTCAGAGGGACCTTAGGCACAAATGGCTGCTACACTTCTGTCAGTCACATGTCAGAGGAAGCATGTGTGTTATGAATGCAGTACTCTGTGTCCTGTAAATGTTTTATTTTTGTGAGTCTTATGTAGTTTCTGTCATTGTGAGTGTCTGGGCTTTTATTTTGTTATGTGGGTTCTTGTCACTCATTCTGACTTTACTTCCTGTCACCTGTGTTGTCCTGCCCCTTGTTAATTTTCCCTCATGTGGAACACCTGTCTGGTTAGTATATATTCCCTCATGTGTCTTCACTTGGTGCGAGTACGTCTGCTATCCCCATGCAACTTACGAGTGTTTTTCATTCTCTGGTTTTCTGGTACTTGGTTTTTGCTTGCCCCTTGTCTGTCTGTGTTTTGGATGTGTTTTGTGTATGACCTTTGGCCTGGATTTTGGACCTGGACTCTGCCTTGCCCCCCTTGGAATTGACGCTCTCTCGGCTCTCTGGACAGACCTATTTCTGGCATATGGTAACTGTGTTGTGGATTATTATTCTGTTTATTCTGATTACCTGGTTCTGATCATTGACTGTCTAACCCTGCTTTTTGTCCCAGTGGCTGTTTTAGTTGGGGCCATTATCCCCAGACGGAGGTCCTGGAGAGAACAAGTGTTTTCTTTATTATGGATTTTGTCATCAATAAATCCTCTTAAATTTTATCTTGGGTCTGTGGGTCTGCATTTGGGTTCCATCACATTCCTGTATCGTGACAATGTGAGAGCGAATGAATAATGGATCACTTATGTAAAGTGCTTTGGGTGCCTTGAAAAGCACGATAGAAATGAAATCCATTATTATGATTATTACATGTTCTCCTTGTCTGCGTGGGTTTTCTCCAGGTTCTCTGGCTCCTCCCACCATCCAAACACATGCACTGATAGGTTAACTGGTTAACTGGTTAATCTAAATCACCCATTCGTGTGAATGTGAGAGTGATTGTTTGTCTATATATGTTCAGTCTGTGATGAACTGGAGACTCATACAGGGTGACCTCTGACCCCGCCTTCACCTGCTGGAGCTGGATTAGACCCCCAGTGACCCCTGTGACCCTAGTGAGGATAAAGCGGGTTCAGACAATGAGATGAGAAATACAAAAATTACACAAAATACCGATAGAAAATCCTTAACTGTGATGTAAAAATATTGACAGCTCGATTAAAACTTATCTTTGTAAAACCTGCAGTAAGAGATAGTAAATAAATGAATACAGTGTTAATATTTGGAGGTGATGTCCTTGTCCATGCAGTCTTTTGCTGCTTTGGTTGTGGTCATACGGTCTTCCAGCAGCGCCAGGTAACACCCCTGCACTCCCAATGACATTCTGCTGTTTGTTTTGGTGGACTGGGGAAGAGGCCATATGGTGGCTATTTAATGGCCGACGGCTGCCAGAGTGATTGAATGTGAGCTGAAGGTGAGACCCAGACACAGGCCGGGGGTGTTCATCATCTCCCTTAAAGGAAGGTCACCAGCCCCATGAATCACACTCCCCAAACTTACAACTGGCTCTTTGTCACCTTTACTGCTTTTGGCTGCCGTTCCCAGAGTTTAGCTGGAACCTCATCCACTGGCTGTGTTTTCGCACCAGGACAGTGACAGTGGGAACCCTGAGAAAAACAAATAAAAAAAACAACTCAGGACACAATAATAATAGGAAACAGAACTAACTAGTATTCAGAGAATGCCTAATCTCGCCCCTATTTTGTGTCAACCTCAAGTTTCTATGGCAACCTGTTCTTGAATTAGACCCAATAATGTGATTGTGACATTTCGGTTAAATGCAACCTTGACCTTTGACCTTTTGCAATATTGATAATTTCGTTATATGTATATACGCGTCAGTGTGTGTAATATTATGATAATATATCCAGTATTGATTAAGTTATCGTGTAATATGTCTGTTTGACACACACAGTGTTACACAAGTAAATTTTGTGGCATGTCACCTTTGACCTCCAGAGATCTCAAAAACTATTAGTCGCAGGTGATAATAACACCATTCCACACTGTTTGGTACCAATTTGAAAGTTTTGTGACCTCCCGTTCTTCAGTTATAACTGATAATGTGATTTTGACCTTTTAGTTCATTGTGACCTTGACCTTTGACCTTTACTAAAATGGCTCATTGCATTAGCCATATGTATATGCCCATGTCATTTCATGGTGATATCGCAAGTATTCATTGAGTTATAACATGATATGTCTCTGCGGACACACACACACAGATTACAATTATCTCTCCCATCCAATGTTGAACGAGATTAATGAATCACAACAATTCTGGTTACTGTCTGTTTTTCCCTTATTTAAGCACAGATTGAATATTTTACAGACATGTTTCCATACAAACACAATTAATCAGAACAATTAGAAACATGGCTTCATAACATCCATACTTTTTCAGCTGGGTATCGATTCTAATTCAAGAATCGATCTGATTCTGAAGATTAAGAATTGATACTATCTGATCCAATTCAGGTTAGTGGTTTTGTAAAGGAGTAATTCTATGGTTATTTCATTAATATTGTTGTGGTCTCAGTTGAGTGACAGAGTTTACCCATGTTCTGTCAAAATGGGCATCCTGTCACATTGGGCTCTCACGCCCTTCTGACCATGGACATGACCACCAAGTGTTTTTGCAGAGAAAAAAACCCGCAATTGAAATTGACTTGGATGCTGGACGTAAGAAATACTGTGAAAGCATATTTATTTTATTGTGCCTTTGACCAGTAAGCATATAAGCAATCACATGCGTACGATAGATTGGATATTGACGTTCATTAATTTCAATTCAATTTTATTTAGAAAGCCTCAAATCACAACAACGTCGTCTCACAGGGCTTTACAGAAACAACTACAGAAATAGATCAAAAGTCCCAAGCATCCCCTGTCCTTAGGCCCTCCTTCTCGGCAAGAAAAAACTCCAAAACCCAGTGGGAAAAAAAATAAATCTTGAGGAGAACCACACCCATGAACGGACAGACTACAGATGAACAGCCATTTGGGGGGGGGGGGGGGGGGCAGGTCCATCCACCAGACAGGTGAGGGAGGAAGTTAGTAAGTTTTAAGTAAAGTTTGATTAATATGAACGTCATGTACATCAGTTGTCTAGGTCTTATTGATCACGCAAACAATAGCCTACCTTTTTATTAACTAAATCTAAATACAATATTAGATCCTCACAAGGTGAGGACGCCTCCTGGATGCCTCCTTGTGGAAGTGTTCCGGGCATGTCCATCGGGGAGGAGACCTCAGGGTCGACCCAGGACACACTGGAGGGATTATATCTCTCAGCTGGCCTGGAAACGCCTCGGGATTCCCCTGGAGGAGCTGGCTGAGGTAGCTGGGGTGAGGCCAGTCTGGGCCACTTTGCTGAGGCTGATGACCTCATGACCGCGCCCAGATGAAGCAGGAGACAATGAGTACGAATACGAGTACAAATAAATACAATATTAGAAAAGTAAAATATTTTAAAAAGTGTCTACCTATGGTGGGAGCATTATATGGTATCATTAGTAACATGTCCAAATGGAAAGCAACATATTTTGACGAAATAATGTGAATTTGTAGAGATTATTGTGAATTTTGGCTGTTGGTAGCTCATTTTGACGGGGATGCCCATTTTGACAGAACACCAGTACGTCCTCATACATATCCATGACGCAGTAATAAGGCATTTCTGATTGGCTGAGAGAATGACTGTGAACACTCCTCCTCCTCCTCCCCCCAGCTCCCCCTAATCTATCTAAAAAAAAAAAAATTTAAAATTGTAAATTTCTCCTTGGAGATCAATAAAGTATCTATCTATCTATCTATCTATCTATCTATCTATCTATCTATCTATCTATCTATCTATCTATCTATCTATCTATCTATCTATCTATCTATCTATCTATCTATCTATCTATCTATCTATCTATCTATCTATCTATCTATCTATCTCCTCTCACTCCATGTGTGTTTACCGCCATTTTTTTTAACACTGACCTACATACATACCTACAATTCACTGAAGTGGTGCTTGCTTTCTTTCTGCCCGTGCTCTTCTGTTGTTGTCTGATCCATGCTTCGTACTGGACTCCAGGGAGCTCCTGAAGTGTACCTGACACTCTGGAGGCTGTTTAGAGCAGTGTTTTCCAGCCCTGGTCCTCGAGGAAACACTATCCTGCATGTTTTACATGTTTCTCTCTCCAACCACACCTGATTCAAATGATCAGCCTCTCATCCAGGTCTGCAGAAGAATGATGACGGTCAGGTGTGTTCAAAGAGGGAAATATCTAAAACATGCAGGATAATATTGCTAGAAGTCTAGGGTTGGAGTTGGGAAACACTGGTTTAGAGCATCAGAACGAATCAAGTCAGATCCAGTTGCCAGACAATTCAGCACCATCTCATAGCGTAACCATGGCGATTGTGGAATTTGTCTATATATTCTTTACATTTATATAAATATTTGTACTTAATACTCTTTACGTTCACAAAATAGTCATTACTTTTTCAAACCAGTGTGAAAAATATTTTTTTCAGAGGGAATTTCTTATCTCATATGTATGACTATTTAATAATTTTAACTTTGTATCTCATAATTATGTAGTTTTTTAATCTCACATATGACATTTTTATGTCATATCGATAATGTTTCATCTAGATCACGAGTGTCAAAGTCATTTTAGTTCAGGGACCACATTCAAAAAATGTATCTGAAGTGAAGCCAAACCAGTAAAAAAAAATAACATAATATATAAATAATGTCAAATCCAAAATTTTCTTTCAGTTTTAGAGCAAAAAAAGTAAAATTACATTATGAAAATAAACAATATTAAGCTTTAGTTTATCATTTACACATATACATTCTAACTTATAGATCACAATAGATCTACAGATAGACTAAATATTTAGTAATAGGTGGAATATTATTAAAATTGTACTTAGTTCTGCCACTGGACTAACCCACTGGACTAACCCACTGGTCTAAACCACTGGACTAACTCACTGGACTAACACACTGGTCTAACTCACTGGTCTAACTCACTGAACTAACCCACTGGTCTAAACCACTGGACTAACTCACTGGACTAACTCACTGGACTAACTCACTGGATTAACCCACTGGTCTAAACCACTGGACTAACCCACTGGACTAACACACTCACTCAAATGTGACGTGATGGTAAGAGGTCTGGGGGGGGGGGGGGGGGGGGGGGGGGGGGAGCAGTTCTGCTTTGCGATTGTTGGACTTTTATTTTGAAAAGTTGTCATTCTTCCACATTCCTGAAAGATTTGTTTTGAATGTTGAGTCACGTCTCATGAAACAGTCATGAATGTTTTATGTGCAGTTTATGACAACTGCTATGACTGTTATGAACTGACCCGTCAACTTTCCTTGGAAAACCAGTCTATTCCTGGTCCATGTGAGGCTGTCACCACATCAAATACGAGGCGTAATTGAGTGAATATTTTCCAAGACTAACTTGTTTTGAGCCAGGAAAATATCAGGTGCGTATCTTAACATGCCATACATTGTTTGATTCGCTTGAATAAACCTAGAGACACTGGAGGGTGACAGCGTGCATAGTTAAGATGGAGATGACACGCTCCACAGCATGTTGTGTATATTTAGACAGGGCACGGATGCTTCCACAGGCCTTTTTTTCCCCAGACAGTGCTGCATGTAAGAGCTTTTATACAAGTATGAGAGCGTATAAGCATAAGAGCTTGTATATGTGTACTCGCTATTGTTTGCTGGAATAGCAGAGGTACTTCAAAGCATGTAGAAAACTGTGTCTTTATGTACATATAGTAAGTGTAAGGAAAAGTATCCTGTCTGAAAACAGGCTGCACATAAACGGAAATCTGCTATTCCATCAGACTGCTTAGAAAGATGGAGCCTTTAAAGAAGCCCAGAAAATGGTTTTTTTTTTCATGTTTTATTGAAGTTTAATGCAGGGTGTACATGTACATAAAAAAAACACAAAATCGACAAATAACGTCCCAGTCTGGAGTCCAGGTGCCAGCTATTTGACACTCCTCCATACATATATCACGTCATCTGGCTGCGTTTCGCTATGCTAATGCAACCATCTGAGTACCATGAGGTTCAGGTTTTCTTCAAAATGAAGGAGATAATCAGTGTTGCCGGGTGGGACTACCAGCGTTTTGGCTGGTGTGACTTAAAGCGTCACGGCTTGAGTTCAACATGAGTGGCTAAAGTGGTGCTTTAATCAAGATGATGGACAGATTCTTCATCTAATCACATGCAAGGATTTTAGATAAGGCCCCTCCTTTGAAAAAGAGGTCGATTGCGGAAGGGTCCCAGATGGTATCATGAGATAGCATCTAGTGACAATCTGGAGTGGGAATTGAACAGGGCACCACTGTGACACCCAAAGTAAACTACATCTGTGCTATTATTATTATTATTATTATTATTAATACTACTACTAATAATAATAATAAAAATAATAATAATTAATGTTGCACTGATCGATCAGCTGCTGATCATCATTGGCCGATATTGCCTCAAAATAGCCTGATCGGCGATCTGAAAAACATACTGATCAAAAACACGATGTAAATTGCTAGCAGCTATTTTCAAACACACTACAGAACAGGTGCATCTAGTCTTGACTTTTGTGTACTCATACACTGGAAACTAATGACATACCATTTTACCATCAATTATCATCATAAAAACATAATTTCTTTGCTTGTGTCTCCTGAAAACACAACACCCACCGCCACCGCAAAAATGTCCCTGATTCATCTACTCAAATGTTGGCAGGTATGGTCAGGGTCAAGGTCAGAGTTAGGGTCAGGGTCAAGGTCAGAGTTAGGGTCAGGGTCAAGGTCAGAGTTAGGGTCGGGGTCAAGGTAGAGTGAGGTTTAGGTTTAGGTTTGACAGGTTGATGTTAAAACTGTTCAGTTGAATAAAACCCATGAATGAAGAACATGTTCTGAACTCAGTTATTCCTAAAACTGGTCCCATTCAGAACAGGCATCACTAGCCATTACCCTTGGAAATTAGCAAAATGTAAATAGTACTATAAAACCTGGAAATGGAAACACCTGAATTTTTAAAAAAAACACTCAAGTATCAATAAAAGGTTTTTATGCTTTCATGAGGTGGTGATAAGTTTAAAAGTTTATTCAATTAACAAATACACACAGAGAAAACCTTTGATGTCACTTCATCTCAGCAACGCGGCTTCTCGTTCTGAATTCAAATGGAACTCACTTCCTGGTTTTTCCTCTGTACGAAGAGTTTTGTTAAACATAAGCCCCGCCCAGTGACATCACTCACTGAACAGGAAGAAAGGGCATGTGGTTAAATGGGATTGGTAGGTTGGGGGAGCGTCATATTACACAGTTTCATGAGAACACCTTATTGGTCAAATTGCGTCTAAGGCGTGACACATTCCGAGGCGGGAAAATATTAAGCTGAGACAAAGGAATTCTTAACATTCCTTTGTTCACTTAGTAGAAAATTTCTACTTCAGGAATTAAAAATACCGTAATTTCCGGACTATAGAGCGCACCTGATTATTAGCCGCACCCACCTCATTCTAAGAGGAAAACCGATTTTGTACATACACAAGCCGCACATGTATATAAGCCGCATGTGCCCACATTAAAACATGTAACACAAACACAAAATTAACCCAAACCCGACTTCAAGTCCCGCGAATGAAACTAAATGTCCTTCATTAACCCTTGTGCGGTCCTTCGTAAAAGGCACACTGGCTGTGTCCTACAATCGGGTCTTAAAAACCCAGATTCCAAAGTTCAGTTCCATAGACTCATCACCCCACCCCCCAAGGATATATATATATATATATATATATATATATATATATATATATATATATATATATTACTGTTTTCAGTAGTAAGCAATGGCATCCTACAGTACGTATAAAAAGGTACATTTGTGAGCCACCGGGTCTCTTTGACCTGAAGGACCACACAAGGGTTAAAGTCCACAGTCCAAAAATCACACCTGGCAAAATGAACGGAAAATGATACTTAAGGTTTGATGCAGGCCTGCAGAGTCCGGGTCCCGTTGAAAGTAATCCAAGGGAAAAAAAAGTGTATATTTCCAAAGGTAAGGGAGGGAAAAATATATATCCACTATTGTCTGCCGCGTCCACAAACAGGTGGCTGGTCGCCGCCTCGCCTCATCTATCGCAGAGTCAGCGATAACTTTAATCTTTCGCAGAGAGTTCAGGTCAAACTCCTCCGTGCCAACGTGCAAAAATAATCCACAGGGTCTGGTCGAGCCTCTGTCTTCTCTCACACACCGCCGCGGGTTTTTCTTTAAGCAACTTTTTACCCCCTCTTCCACTGTCCGTCACCTTTACCGGTCCTACTTAAACCCGTCACCCCGCGTTTGTTCTGCCCCTCCTTTTTCAGTCAGTCTTCCTCGACGCATATATTCCACCGGTCTAAATCTTACCTTTTCTACTCGAGCGCCTCTGGTGGCCGTTAGGAAAATTACATAAATTGGCCGCATCACTGAAAAAGCCGCAAGGTTGAAAGTTTGGGAAAAAAGTAGCGGCTTATAGTCCGGAATTTACGGTACATACATACTGGTATATTTACTTCACAGTGGTTTTTCAGATGTTTTGATATTCTAATATATCGCAAAAGTGCAATGCACTATTTCTGCAATTATATGTCACAGGACGCGATGTATATGGTCACATGATCACTTCTTTGGGAGTGAAAATGGTGCGATACACATGGACGGAGGAGGAGACGGAGACTTTTCTGGAAATAATTCAGTCGAAAAACTTCAGTGTCATTTTAAACAGAAAACAGCAGAGAAATGCAGCGTGAGACCAAGACATGGAAAGGTTCATCTTCCAGCAGTGAAGTGTCACAGGATGATATTCCAGCAGAGTTACGATGCTCCTGCCTAGAACAACTGTCAGTGGAAACACATTCAAAGCACAAACATACTTAGTCTAAATTTTAGGAATATTGCTATTGTTTTGCGAAAAACTGTAATGGAAACACAGCTAGAGTCAGAACATCTTCACGAATTGGCTGCACAAGTCTGACTCCTGTATCGAAGTGGACCCCCCTGATTGTTCCTGATGTCCTGCCCTGGTAAACCTGACCTGCTGTTGGGTTCTGGACTACCAACTACACCTGTTGTCTCAGTGTTTCAGCCTATATTTTTGTGTTTTACTCCCATTTCCCCTCTCCCTAACCCCAATATTATTATTATTATTATTATTATTATTATTATTATTATTATTATTATTATTATTACTGTACATTATAGTACTGTACCAGATTAGAGTTAAATAGCTAGTTTCCATCTGTAGTTCCTGATAACACAATAAATACATTTAAACTGTACATTCACTAAATATTGTACAATAAAAACATTAAAATAGCATTAAAACAATCAGTCCTACTTATTACAACAGTTATAAAAGCACAGCCACACTCAAACACAATATTCCACCAGTCACTACATACTGTGCATCAGACCGTTGTACATTCTATTTGGTTCATAGTTCAGACCAGACCACCGAGGGGCCAGGACCTAATACATCAATCAATACAATACAATTGAAATGACAAAGGAACGTCCAGGATGACCCTGTATTTTCAGTTCCAGTTCTGCAGCTTTGACCACTGAACAGACAATGGTATAGTTAGTTATGTAATCATAGTTAGTTATATAATATTTAGTTAATGGGACACTACACTGTCCTCTGGGTGAGGAGTGAGTGGCTCTGGTTGATACTTGAGATATTAACTGTATACAATTAGTAAGAGGAGCAGGAGCAGTGTTGTGAAAAATTCTATGAACCAATCGCACACTGGGAAACTTTAGAATATTTTCAAAGTTTAACTTCAACAGAACCTGTGCTGCATTTGGGTCCTCGTTACCTTTAAATTACCTTTAAATACATAAAGCACTCTAAAAATATGTATTTTAAGCACATGTAGAGATGAAGACAGAGATGTTTAAAATCTTTCTTAAAAATTATGATAAACATAAGGTGGTGCAGTAGTTAACACTGGTGCCTCACAGACAGAAGGTTCCTGGTTCTATTCCCACACCAGACCTTTCTGTGTGGAGTTTAAATGTTCTCCTTATGTCTGTGTGGGTTTTCTTCAGGTACTCTGGCTCCTCCCACCATCCAAACACATGCACTGATAGGTTAACTGGCTAACAGGTTAACTGGTTAATCTAAATTGTCCAAAGGTGTGAATGTGTCAGTGATTGTTTGTCTATATATGTTTAGTCCTGAGATGAACTGGAGACTCATACAGGGTGTATTCAAATGGATCATTGGATCTGATTAGCTATATGTGACCCACCACCACGAAACCAGTCATAAGTGTGTGTAAATCCAAACTGAGTTATCTGTGTAGCTTGGTAGAGTGGAAACTAAGGTTTAAGATGGTGAAAAAATTATGTTTCTATCATAAGTAGAACCAAAGTTATGGTCATTTTAATATCCACATTTGGACATATTTTACAATTTGCATATTTTTAGATATTGTCCGTTAAAGTTTTGGACTGTTTTGGGGTAGGAAGTCCTTAGCAACGCATAATAATTTGTATCCGATTGACACAAATGGTTCACAGATGTTAAAGGACACTCTGATGGACATGTCACAGAAGTTTTATATATTATAATAATAGGACAGAAGTGTGACGTATTATAATCATTTGGCTTACACCATTGGACAGAACATTCAATATAAGCTTTTACCTCGTACCAAACACTTGGGTGTTTACCCACGGAACGGAGATCGTTTTGTTCGGCGAAAAGAGGTGGAAGTCGTCTTTGTCTTTGCTCAACAATACCTGAACTTTTGTCACCGCTTAAATAATTGACTCAATAAACACCTTTATTGATTGGATTTCAATGTAATGACCACAGGAACTGAACATAGAGGTGTTAAGGTACCGTTTTTTGATAAGATGTAAAAACAAATAACAAATCACCTTCCAGCCTAAATTTGGCTGTAGCTCTGAACGGCTCAGCGCGACTTATGCCTGGTTTCGTGGTGGCGGGTCACATATGCATATGTCCATGTAATTTCATGGTAATATCTTCAGTATGCATTGAGTTAGAGCATGATATGACTCTGCAGACACATACACACACACACACACAGAGTGATTACAATAATCTCTTATCAATACCATTCCACACAGTTTTTCTTTACAGTAAACTGGGGTCAGGTCTGATCAACACAATCATGTGTGTTTTTATTCTGCACATGTGGGCGGTTCTGTTTCCTGTCTGTCTGAAATGTGGCCTGTCCTCAGGGTGGATGTCTACATATTCTCTGACTGTGGGAACACTGGTCACAGTAGCTGCCAGCCGTTCACCAGTGGAAGTGGAGCTGGAGGTCAAATACCGCCCCCTAGTGACTGCTTTTCCTACAGCAGCTCCACTCTTATCTTCAGAGTGGGATTGAAGCTGACAAGGGCATCAAGGAATAATTGGAAAAAATACTAAAACAGAAATGTACTCTTTATATTCATATGTTTATACAATGGGCTTGTTTTCATGACTTTTTATTCATGTTTAATTCATAAAAAGGATTAATTCTGCTTTAACATGACCATACTCCGGCTGATCGACAAATCCAACCCCCGATCAATATATCATTGATGCCGTGGTCCTCCCCAGTTGCGGGTCATTGAAAAATATTTTTAATGATATTGGGGTTGCAGTCGGTCGGGTCATTTGTCATTTGAGATAAAAATTAAACTAACCTGGTAAATCATTATAAATGAAATATGAGATACAATTTTCTATTATTAATAAATACACTTTATTAACTGAATTTCCGTGAAGGTGTCGTACACTAACACTTTTTAACTGGACATTTTATTTTATTATCCATGGTGTGTACAAATATATATATTATACAGACAGATTATATATATATATATATGGAGGTGCACACACACACACACACCTGCTGCAGAACCAGACCACTGACTACTCATAATTCCTTTCAAAGAACACATGACTACAGACCAAACATTGACTACAGGACAAAGACATTCATTCATTGTTTTGAGTTTTTCTTCTGTTTGTGTTTCTGTATGGAGGATAATTGGTGCCATTGTTTATACTAGGGCATTAACGACTTCAGGTTTTTTCAAGTCGACTTATCTGTCAATAAAGTCGAGTCGCATTGACAGGGTCATGATGACGTCATCACATTGTCAGCAGAGAAACAACAGACACACGGTTAAAAAAAACAAAACAAAAAACACAGACACACGTCTGTCCAGTAATGAGCAAAGTTCACTGCGACGTAACAATATCCACTGATACAAACAGCATTTAACTGCAACAAAACAAAGGCTAACGTTAGCAAAGAGTTTTGTGTTAAATGTAACTGAACATCAGTAGGTGAACATATGTCTGCTCTAAAACTGGACTGTCCACACGTCTGTCACACGTCCTCACTTTTTATATTACGTGTAATAAGTTTAAGGCCAATAAGATGAAAAACAACACTGTCCATATCATGTGTTTGGAGGAAAAAAGAGCGTGTTGTCTTAATGTAGGTTGTCAGCGCTGCTTATCACACAGGTTAGCTAGCTAATGCTGCAGGTATCATTGACATTAGCCGATACTTCTTCAGATGCCGTGCGTGTGTGTCACTATTGTTTTGTTAGCCCACCACAACTATCTTACCTGCAGGTGTCTTGTTTACGTCTGGTGTGTGTTTACAAGTGCGAGTGCGTGAGCGAGCAAGCGAGAGAGAGGGAGGCAGGGAGAGAAAGAATAACATGCGACTTGTCGATTCCTCCAAATTTAAGTCGACTTGTGCTACGAAAGTCGACGTGTCGACTAGTCGACATTTTAGTTAATTCCCTAGTTTTAGTATTTTAATATTTGTTATTTAAGTATGTCCATGTGGCTGCTGTTACAGTTGTATTACTGTTGATTTGTTCCAGCAAACTAGCAAAGTATATATTTTTTAATTGTATTTTGAGTTAACTAGCTGCTGTTATAAATTTGTCAACTTTCAGAGCAGACTGTAATAACCAAATATTTATTTAGAGTAAATGGTTGATTGTCAACTTTTGTTTCCAGAGTGAAATTTGTCTTTGTGTGACCCTCACCAATAGTATTCCTGAACCCCAGGCACAACTAATAATGTTATAATGCACTATAAGTGCAGATTCAACATTGTTATCTGTATTGTCACTGGAGTGGGGCTGTTGTGGCACCCCCTTCCTGCTGCCGTGTGCCCCACAGGTGCTGTGGCCCTCGGCTTGGTGCCCAGGTCAGAATTTGGCCCTTGATGAAATCTAATTGGGGAACCCTGCTATAGAACGTCATAGGAACCAAGAAGGGTTGGAAGGTGCACAATCCTACCTTCTTGTAGTCAGGATTGTGGACCTTAACATTTTAATATTCATCCCAGCTGTGTAATATGGTCCAATTTGCTTGTACATTCAAAAAGAAAAAAAAAAAGGGGGGGGGGGGGGGCGGCAAATGTAATGTATAAAAGCATCGGTCAGGGGAGGATTTCCTCCTTCTGAGCAGCTGTTCAGGTTCTCTGCCAGAAACACGCCAAGGTTGACTGGCTTCCAGAAGCTTCTGCTGTGGAATCATCCAGAAACAGAGGAATGGGCCGGGACTGACGGACGCACCCATTACCCTGTTTGATTTCTTTATGAAAGTCTAATAAAGCTTTAAAAATGGATGAATGAAAGCCAACCCCCACTCCACCCCTGAAGTTCACTGATATTAAAGTTAGGCTACTATGAAGGTTCCGCTTCCATCTTTCATTTTCTCCTTAGTTATTACAACTATTCATGGCCAGGCAGACGACAGACAGACGTCACATTTTCTGAAACGATGATATCAGAATATGAAGTGTCTAATCTCATTTTACTGATAAAACAGATCATTTGGGAACGGTTTACAATAACAATATGCAAAGGATTAACACATGCTTTATAATTAGGCAATTAATTAGGTTAGGTTTCAGTATTTTGTGACATTATTGCTTCAGATCTTTCTTTATCTTGTCTTATCAATGATGAAAGGACATAAGCCTCATTATAAACTGTCAAAAACTGATCACACCCAGATAGTGTCACAGTCCATTTTTAATGGGCTCCTTTATGGTGTAAGGTAGCGGTCAATAGAATCCTGTCCACAGATTGGATACACATCCACATTTGTCAAAAATTACAAGTATGACTTACAGCTAGCCTACGACTTCCCACAAGTGACAATATTCATTCATTATCTGAACCCGCTTTATCCTCACTAGGGTCGCGGGGGTCACTGGGGGCCTAATCCAGCTACAATGGGCGAAGGCGGGGTACACCCTGTATGAGACGCCAGTTCATCACAGGGCTGAACATATATAGACAAACAATCACTCTCACATTCACACCTATGGACAATTTTAGATTAACCAATTAACCTATCAGTGCATGTGTTTGGATGGTGGGAGGAAACCGGAGTGCCCGGCGAAAACCCACGCGGACACAGGGAGGACATGCAAACTCCACACAGAAAGGTCTGGTATGGGATTCGAACCAGGGTCCTTCTTGCTGTGAGGCACGAGTGCTAACCACTGCACCACCGTGCCGCCCCAAGTGACAATATACGAAACAAAATACGTCATCACCGCATCTACAGGCATTACTTGTTGAGAAAAGAAACAGAGATCAGGCTGTAAGGTGAAACTCGTTTTCGTTTTCTGAACTATTAAATATATCCTTTAAAATTAAGAATGAGTACTCGTATATGTAGCGATAAAAGTTATAACATTAAAATCCTGTCAATTCTATTTTCCTCGGTATGGAGTCAGAAAATGACGTCTCGGGACATCACGTGATTGTTCTGGACCAATTGAGTTGCCAATTTTTGACAACAGACCAGCTGACAGTCTGTGTGATTACAGTCACATGAGTAGAAAAACTGTCACTAAGACAATAATGTATATGTGGTATATTGAAGTGTTTATATTATTATTAGAATAAAAATAATATATTTATTTATATTTATTACTTATTCTTATTCTTATAGTATAGAATAGTATAAAATATGGTGTAATGGTCAATGACCAGGACCATTCATGTATTAACTATACAGTACAGATCAAGTACAGTTCTTTCCTCAAACAGTAAAGCCTGTGGATGTGCTGACAACATATTTTTACCGTTATGTCACTTGTGGGAAGTTGTAGGCTAGCTGTAAGTCATACTTTTTACTTTCATCTACAAATGGATGTCCATCTATAGTCTGTCCGTCCATGGGAGTGGATCTGTCCTTCAGCGTGGTTCTCCTCAAGATTTCTTCTTTTTCCCACTGGGTTAGGAAGTTTTTTCTTGTCGAGAAGGAGGGTCTAAGGACAGAAGGAGGGTCTAAGGACAGAAGGAGGGTCTGAGGACAGAAGGAGGGCCCGAGGACAGAAGGAGTGTCCGAGGATAGAAGGAGGGTCTGAGGACAGAAGGAGTGTCCGAGGACAGAAGGAGGGTCTGAGGACAGAAGGAGTGTCCGAGGACAGAAGGAGGGTCTGAGGACAGAAGGAGTGTCCGAGGACAGAAGGAGTGTCCGAGGACAGAAGGAGGGTCTTAGGACAGAAGGAGGGTCTGAGGACAGAAGGAGGGTCTGAGGACAGAAGGAGGGTTCTGAGGACAGAAGGAGGGTCTGAGGACAGAAGGAGGGTCTGAGGACAAAAGGAGGGTCTGAGGACAGAAGGAGGGTCTGAGGACAGAAGGAGGGTCTGAGGACAGAAGGAGGGTCCGAGGACAGAAGGAAGGTCCGAGGACAGAAGGAGGGTCCGAGGACAGAAGGAGGGTCAGAGGACAGAAGGAGGGTCCGAGGACAGAAGGAGGTTCTGAGGAAAGAAGGAGTGCCCGAGGACAGAGGAGGGTCTGAGGACAGAAGGAGGGTTCTGAGGACAGAAGGAGGGTCTGAGGACAGGAGGGTCTTAGGACAGAAGGAGGGTCTTAGGACAGAAGGAGGGTCTGAGGACAGAAGGAGGGTCCAAGGACAGAAGGAGGGTCCGAGGACAGAAGGAGGGTCCGAGGACAGAAGGAGGGTCCGAGGACAGAAGGAGGGTCCGAGGACAGAAGGAAGTTCTGAGGACAGAAGGAGTGTCCGAGGACAGAAGGAGGGTCTGAGGACAGAAGGAGGGTCCGAGGACAGAAGGAGTGTCAGAGGACAGAAGGAGGGTCTGAGGACAAAAGGAGGGTCTGAGGACAGAAGGAGGGTCTGAGGACAGGAGGGTCTTAGGACAGAAGGAGGGTCTGGGGACAGAAGGAGGGTCTGAGGACAGAAGGAGGGTCCGAGGACAGAAGGAGGGTCTGAGGACAGAAGGAGGGTCTGAGGACAGAAGGAGGGGTCTGAGGACAGAAGGAGGGTTCTGAGGACAGAAGGAGGGTTCTGAGGACAGAAGGAGTGTCTGAGGACAGGAGGAGGGTCTGAGGACAAAAGGAGGGTCCGAGGACAGAAGGAGGGTTCTGAGGACAGAAGGAGTGTCTGAGGACAGGAGGAGGGTCTGAGGACAAAAGGAGGGTCTGAGGACAGAAGGAGGGTCTAAGGACAGGAGGGTCTTAGGACAGAAGGAGGGTCTGAGGACAGAAGGAGGGTCCGAGGACAGAAGGAGGGTCAGAGGACAGAAGGAGGGTCCGAGGACAGAAGGAGGGTCAGAGGACAGAAGGAGGGTCCGAGGACAGAAGGAGGTTCTGAGGACAGAAGGAGGGTCTGAGGACAGGAGGAGGGTTCTGAGGACAGAAGGAGGGTCTGAGGACAGGAGGAGGGTCCAAGGACAGAAGGAGGGTCCGAGGACAGAAGGAGGGTCCGAGGACAGAAGGAGGTTCTGAGGACAGAAGGAGTGTCCGAGGACAGAAGGAGGGTCTGAGGACAGAAGGAGGGTCCGAGGACAGAAGGAGTGTCAGAGGACAGAAGGAGGGTCTGAGGACAAAAGGAGGGTCTGAGGACAGAAGGAGGGTCCGAGGACAGAAGGAGGTTCTGAGGACAGAAGGAGTGTCCGAGGACAGAAGGAGGGTCTGAGGACAGAAGGACGGTCCGAGGACAGAAGGAGTGTCAGAGGACAGAAGGAGGGTCTGAGGACAAAAGGAGGGTCTGAGGACAGAAGGAGGGTCCGAGGACAGGAGGGTCTTAGGACAGAAGGAGGGTCTGAGGACAGAAGGAGGGTCCGAGGACAGAAGGAGGTTCTGAGGAAAGAAGGAGTGTCCGAGGACAGGAGGGTCTTAGGACAGAAGGAGGGTCTGAGGACAGAATGAGGGTCTGAGGACAGAAGGAGGGTCTGAGGACAGAAGGAGGGTCTTAGGACAGAAGGAGGGTCTGAGGACAGAAGGAGGGTCTTAGGACAGAAGGAGGGTCCGAGGACAGAAGGAGGGTCCGAGGACAGAAGGAGGGTTCTGAGGACAGAAGGAGGGTCCGAGGACAGGAGGGTCTTAGGACAGAAGGAGGGTCTGAGGACAGAAGGAGGGTCCGAGGACAGAAGGAGGGTCCGAGGACAGAAGGTGGTTCTGAGGAAAGAAGGAGTGTCCGAGGACAGGAGGGTCTTAGGACAGAAGGAGGGTCTGAGGACAGAAGGAGGGTCTGAGGACAGAAGGAGGGTCTTAGGACAGAAGGAGGGTCTGAGGACAGAAGGAGGGTCTGAGGACAGAAGGAGGGTCCGAGGACAGAAGGAGGGGTCTGAGGACAGAAGGAGGGTTCTGAGGACAGAAGGAGTGTCTGAGGACAGGAGGAGGGTCTGAGGACAAAAGGAGGGTCTGAGGACAGAAGGAGGGTCTGAGGACAGGAGGAGGGTTCTGAGGACAGAAGGAGGGTCTGAGGACAGGAGGAGGGTCTGAGGACAGAAGGAGGGTCCGAGGACAGAAGGAGGGTCCGAGGACAGAAGGAGGGTCCGAGGACAGAAGGAGGGTCCGAGGACAGAAGGAGGGTCCGAGGACAGAAGGAGGGTCCGAGGACAGAAGGAGGTTCTGAGGACAGAAGGAGTGTCCGAGGACAGAAGGAGGGTCTGAGGACAGAAGGAGGGTCCGAGGACAGAAGGAGTGTCAGAGGACAGAAGGAGGGTCTGAGGACAAAAGGAGGGTCTGAGGACAGAAGGAGGGTCCGAGGACAGAAGGAGGTTCTGAGGAAAGAAGGAGTGTCCGAGGACAGGAGGGTCTTAGGACAGAAGGAGGGTCCGAGGACAGAAGGAGGGTCCGAGGACAGAAGGAGGGTCCGAGGACAGGAGGGTCTTAGGACAGAAGGAGGGTCTGAGGACAGAAGGAGGGTCTGAGGACAGGAGGAGGGTTCTGAGGACAGAAGGAGTGTCTGAGGACAGGAGGAGGGTCTGAGGACAAAAGGAGGGTCTGAGGACAGAAGGAGGGTCTGAGGACAAAAGGAGGGTCTGAGGACAGAAGGAGGGTCCGAGGACAGGAGGGTCTTAGGACAGAAGGAGGGTCTGAGGACAGAAGGAGGGTCCGAGGACAGAAGGAGGTTCTGAGGAAAGAAGGAGTGTCCGAGGACAGGAGGGTCTTAGGACAGAAGGAGGGTCTGAGGACAGAAGGAGGGTCTGAGGACAGAAGGAGGGTCTGAGGACAGAAGGAGGGTCTGAGGACAGAAGGAGGGTCTTAGGACAGAAGGAGGGTCTGAGGACAGAAGGAGGGTCTGAGGACAGAAGGAGGGTCCGAGGACAGAAGGAGGGTCCGAGGACAGAAGGAGGGTCTGAGGACAGAAGGAGGGTCTTAGGACAGAAGGAGGGTCCGAGGACAGAAGGAGGGTTCTGAGGACAGAAGGAGGGTCCGAGGACAGGAGGGTCTTAGGACAGAAGGAGGGTCTGAGGACAGAAGGAGGGTCCGAGGACAGAAGGTGGTTCTGAGGAAAGAAGGAGTGTCCGAGGACAGGAGGGTCTTAGGACAGAAGGAGGGTCTGAGGACAGAAGGAGGGTCTGAGGACAGAAGGAGGGTCTTAGGACAGAAGGAGGGTCTGAGGACAGAAGGAGGGTCTGAGGACAGAAGGAGGGTCCGAGGACAGAAGGAGGGTCCGAGGACAGAAGGAGGGTCTTAGGACAGAAGGAGGGTCCGAGGACAGAAGGAGGGTTCTGAGGACAGAAGGAGGGTCCGAGGACAGAAGGAGGGTCTGAGGACAAAAGGAGGGTCTGAAGACAGGGGATGCTTGGGACCTTATCCGTTTTTTGTGTAAACCCTGTGAGGTGCTGTGTTGTGATTTAGGGCTTTATAAATAAAATTTAATTGAATTGAATTAATTTTTTAAGTCGTATTTTTGACAAACACGCACAGGTATCTAATCTGTGGACACTGTTTTACAGCGTACGCCTTCAGCTGAAAACCACTTTGTGTCAGTCTTTTTAGTTCATATCCACTTCTATGCTCTACGCAGCACTGCAAGAAGTGAAACTGGACCCACATGGGTGCACTGGTTGACCCACCATAGAGACACAGACAGACTCAGAGCAGGTAAAACCCAACTACGTCATAAGCCCCGCCCAGAGCCACGAATGGCCAATGGGGCTAACCCCCCCCACACAGGCTTGTTACACAAACGACACACATGTTACATGGGCTTTAGTTTCCAGGTGCAGCACAGGGTGCGTAAGCTGGCGGACCCTGTGCAATGCTAGTTTCTGGCCGGTGCAGAACAGTTTGGTACCCTGGTGGGTGAGACTAAAAAAGGGGAAATTGGATAAATAGAGTTTTAGAACCACGCTCTTCTAGTACATTTAATGTTTTAATAATTGGAGCTGAATTTAACTACATTTTCATTTCCTACTTGTATATATTTATATATTTGAATGACAGTAAAGTGTATCTAATCAACATTTCCTCTCCAGCTGAAGCTGTTCTTTCTACAGTATGTGTGTATTGACAACAGTCAGGAATAGCACTGCTGGAATGTTATGGGTCAGCACCACCATTTTTGGAGATTAGTGAATGTGTAAACTGTAGCTGTCACTGTTATTCCACAGACTTTCATATTAATTGCATAGAGCGTGGCTCCCTGTCATAGTGTAATTTGGCTTCAGTCTCACAATTAACAGCTATAGTATAAAAATATTCAGAGCAGAGAACTCTTCATAGAGGTTCCTCTGTATGCTGCCTTTTCCTTAATAAATAGCAGTTAAATGGATTAACAAGCTGCTTGTACAGTATAAGGCCTTCTGTCAGTCACATGATCAGATCACACTGTACAACAAAGACACATGTTACTGCTGTACAATCGTTTATAAAATCTGTTCTTCAGACATTAAATGTGTTATATGTTTCATACTTATCAGATGAATGAAAAAACTACCGTAAATTCTGGATTATAAGCCGCTACTTTTTTCCCAAACTTTCAACCTTGCGGCTTTTTCAGTGATGCGGCCAATTTATGTAATTTTCCTAACGGCCGCCAGAGGCGCTCGAGTAGAAAAGGTAAGATTTAGACCGGTGGAATATATGCGTCGAGGAAGACTGAATGAAAAAGGAGGGGCGGAACAAACGCGGGGTGACGGGTTTAAGTGGGAGCGGTAAAGGTGACGGACAGGTGTACAGGGGGTAAAAAGTTGCTTAAAGAAAAACCCGCGGCGGTGTGTGAGAGAAGACAGAGGCTCGACCAGACCCTGTGGATTATTTTTGCACGTTGGCACGGAGGAGTTTGACCTGAACTCTCGGCGAAAGGTTAAAGTTATCACTGACTCTGCGATAGATGAGGCGAGGCGGCGACCAGCCACCTGTTTGTGGATGCGGTGGACAATAGTGGATATATATTTTTCCCTCCCTTACCTTTGGAAATATACACTTTTTTTTCCTTGGATTACTTTCAACGGGACCCGGACTCTGCAGGTCTGCATCAAACCTTAAGTATCATTTTCCGTTCATTTTGCCGGCTGTGATTTTTGGACTGTGAACTTTAATGAAGGACATTTAGTTTCATTCGCGGGACTTGAAGTCGGGTTTGGGTTAATTTTGTGTTTGTGTTACATGTTTTAATGTGGGCACATGCGGCTTATATACAGGTGCGGCTTGTGTATGTACAAAATCGGTTTTCCTCTTAGAATGAGGTGGGTGCGGCTAATAATCAGGTGCGCTCTATAGTCCGGAAATTACGGTAATGACTTTAGTGTTGGTTAGTTGATGTTTTTAATATATATATGATGCGTGTTATTCCATATATATGTTGTTTTATCTACATGTATACAATGGATTAGTAAATATTCCAATAGAAAGAAGCTGTGAAGTGAATGGATCATAATGTGCAGACAGTGTTTGAAGTAGATCTGGTAGATCTTGTCATGACCTCTGCTCCAGTGACCTTTTCCCCAGTGCTCATCCACACTCACCTGGTCCCGCACTGCGCAGCTGTGGCTATAAAAGCAGTAAGGCTTGCAGTTGCCAGTGCGGGACCATTCAGTAATGTCACCTCCATAACCCGGACAGCTTCTCCATCTCCTCAGTCACCATAACCCGACATTCATCATCACCACGGACTCTGGCCGTTTGTTCCCAGGTTTTGTCTGTCTTGTCTTTATGTTTCTTAGTTTTGTTATTAAATTATTTTTCCCTTCAGTACTGTGCAATGGAGTCCTCCTTCACCTCACCCCGATCCTGACAGATCTGGTAGATCCAATCTGGTAGATCTGACACCAACATACCTTTGGACTAAAACCATTTCTCTTCTTCATTCTAATTATTTCACATTTTCAGGCCAGACTTATCTTGGAAAGTTGATTCAACCATCATTTAATACTGCATCCGATGCAATGCTCCATTTGAGTAAAGGTCAAGGTCACAATTAACTAAAAGGTTAGCGGTTATAACTCACAAAGGGAGGGTCACAGAACTTTCAGATTGGTACCAAATTATGTGAAATGATGAATTCTACAATTCTCATAATTGGTGTTATCACCTATGACCAATAGTTTTTGAGATCTCTGGAGGTCAAAGGTGACATGTTGTAAAATGTACTTCTGTAACACTGTTTGTGTCAAACATAGACATATCAAGCTTTAACTTAATCAATACTGGATATATTATCATAATATTAAACACACTGACGCATATATACATATAATATTATCACTATTGCAAAAGGTCAAGGTGGTATTTAGCAGAAAGGTCAAAATCACGTTAATGTCTCTAAATTCAAGAACAGGTTGTCATAGAAACTTGATATTAGTGCCAAATAGGGGCGAGATTAGACATTCTCAGAATACTTGATTTTTATAGCGTTTTTCAGTTGGTTCCCAGAAGAGGATTTTTCATTCCATAGAAACAGGTCCATTTATTCCAGGCTCTTGTTAACAGAGCGTTCTTGTGGTGTACGTTACCACCTGAAAAGGTCAATACTGAACAAAGCATGTTGGGCTCACACTTCATGTACAAACAAAGACTCTTAACTAGGACAGTAAATGATGTAATAAATGATAACAACCTGTTCTGTTTGTGTTGAGCAGCTGCTGAAAGTACATTTATAGATGTGTATGTTAAGGTTTATTTCCAAAAAAATAAAATAAAATAAAGGAATAGCAAGGAAAATGAAAATGGTAAATGCTGCCACGCTTGTCAAATCTAATTAGAGAGACACACTAACGTGTCCTGATGTTGCACAGCTCTGTAAACTCCTCCATTTTGTTGCTAAGTTACACTTTTCATCATCGGTGCTACAACGAAATTACAAGTGACAATTGTGGCGATCCCCTGGAAACTGTTCGATCAGCTGATAATTGGATGCTTCTTCTTCCCCCACAGTAACATCCTGTATAATTGCTCTGTGTCTCACATTGAGGATTCATTAATGTCGCTCGGCGTCGCTGCCACCTTGTTGATGGGTTCACTTTGTCACGGCTGGAACATTGTGATCACAGGAACATTTTCTGTTTCTATACCTAAGAAAATGTAACACTGAACGCTCCCCGAAGTCTTTTCTGCTGGCGGCAATTAGAGTCCTCAATGTGCAAAAATGTGCATGTGCAAAAATGATCTTTTTATGTGTAATAATGATCTTTTATGTGTAATAATGATCTTTTTATGCGTAATAATGATCTTTTATGCGTAATAATGATCTTTTATGCGTAATAATGATCTTTTATGTGTAATAATGATCTTTTATGTGTAATAATGATCTTTTATGCGTAATAATGATCTTTTATGTGTAATAATGATCTTTTATGTGTAATAATTATCTTTTATGCGTAATAATGATCTTTTATGCGTAATAATGATCTTTTATGCGTAATAATGATCTTTTATGTGTAATAATGATCTTTTATGTGTAATAATGATCTTTTATGTGTAATAATGATCTTTTATGTGTAATAATGATCTTTTATGCGTAATAATGATCTTTTATGTGTAATAATGATCTTTTATGTGTAATAATTATCTTTTATGCGTAATAATGATCTTTTATGTGTAATAATGATCTTTTATGTGTAATAATTATCTTTTATGCGTAATAATTATCTTTTTATGTGTAATAATGATCTTTTATGTGTAATACTGATCTTTTTATGTGTAATACTGATCTTATGTGTAATACTGATCTTTTTATATGCAATAGTGATCTTTTTAATCTGTAATAGTGATCTTTTTATGAGTAATAGTGTGTGTGTGTGTGTGTGTGTGTGATCTGTGATGATGGGTGATCTGTGTGTTTTTTTTCTACTGCTGTAACTGTCGCAACTTCCTTGAAAAAGGATTACGGTAATAAAGTATCCATCAGCTGTGATCTATACCTGGTACCAACTGTGATCTATACCTGGTCCCAACTGTGATCTATACCTGGTACCAGCTGTGATCTATACCTGGTACCAACTGTGATCTATACCTAGTACCAGCTGTGATCTATACCTGGTACCAACTGTGATCTATACCTGGTACCAGCTGGCACCAGAAGCATGAAGGTTCCTACTTTTCTTTCAGCCCAAACATCTCATGGGTTTCAGTTAATGTTACTGTTTCTATCTGGTATGAACATATAACAACCACAGAAGCAGTGAGTATTCTTCAGTATCGCAGACATAAGTGCTGCAGCTGGACGGCAGTTGGTGTAACGTAGCATGAACAGTCCTTGTGCACGTAAAGCCTGTCCGCGTCCACACAGACAAGGTCCTTGAACAGACTTTTTTTCAACAGTTAATGCAGAACAACCTCGCTGACATGTCCCTTTATTCATCCTTCCAACAATCCATCTCACGTTTGTCTTTAGAAGGGCTGCTTTTCTGGCAAACATCCGCCACATTGGAGCTAATTAACCTTTCCTGTGTGCAAATACATGTTGGCTTTAGGACAGGGAAGACAAATCTGGTGCCAATGAAGGGGACGGGATGTGGAAGTAGAAGAAAATCCACTGAGACTGTGGATTTGTCAGACACTTGAACAATATGTTTTAAAAACAAAAAGCAGAGGAAGACAGAAGATGGAGACGTAAAAGGAGTTCTGCAGACAGCAGAAGAAAGGAAGGAAGGAAAGAAGGAAGGAAGGAAAGAAGAAAGGAAGGAAGGAAGGAAAGAAAGAAGGAAGGAAGGAAAGAAGGAAGGAAGGAAAGAAGGAAGGAAAGATGGAAGGAAGGAAGGAAGGAAGGAAAGAAGGAAGAAAGGAAGGAAGGAAAGAAGAAAAGAAGGAAAGAAGGAAGAAAGGAAGGAAGGAAGGAAGGAAGGAAATAAAGAAGGAAGGAAGGAAGCAAAGGAAGAAAGAAAGAAAAAAGAAAGAAAGAAAAGAAGGAAGCAAGGATGGGAAAAGGAAGGAAGGACAGAAGGAAGGAAGAAAGGAAAAAAGAAAGGAAGGAAAGAAGGAAGGAAGGAAGGAAAGAAGAAAGGAAGGTAGGAAAGAAGAAAGGAAGGAAGGAAGGAAAGAAGAAAGGAAGGAAGGAAAGAAAGAAGGAAAGAAGGAAGGAAGGAAGGAAAGAAGGAAGGAAGGAAAGATGGAAGGAAGGAAGGAAGGAAAGAACAAAGGACGGAAGGAAAGAACAAAGGACGGAAGGAAAGAAGGAAGAAAGGAAGGAAGGAAGGAAAGTAAGAAGGAAGGAAGGAAGCAAAGGAAGAAAGAAAGAAAAAAGAAAGAAAGAAAAGAAGGAAGCAAGGATGGGAAAAGAAAGGAAGGAAAGAAGGAAGGAAGGAAGGAAAGAAGAAAGGAAGGTAGGAAAGAAGAAAGGAAGGAAGGAAGGAAAGAAGAAAGGAAGGAAGGAAAGAAAGAAGGAAAGAAGGAAGGAAGGAAGGAAAGAAGGAAGGAAGAAAGGAAGGAAGGAAGGAAAGTAAGAAGGAAGGAAGGAAGAAAAAAGAAACAAAGAAAGAAACAAAGAAAGAAAAGAAGGAAGCAAGGATGGGAAAAGGAAGGAAGGACAGAAGGAAGGAAGAAAGGAAAAAAGAAAGGAAGGAAAGGAAGAAAGAAAGAAAAAAGAAAGAAAGGAAGGAAGGTCACAGCTGCAACAATTGGACAGAAATATCAACTGCTCATCTATCTAGTAATAGTTTGGTTGTTTATTTAAGAAAAAAAAAATATCTTATCACATTTTTTTGGTGTTTTTCTGTATTTTAGAAGATTTTTGAACATGTTTTGAATTTTTCATTAATGTGGGAGTAGGTGTTATTAAAATAATATTAATGTGGGAGCTGTATATATAGGTGTTATTAAAATAATATTAATGTGGGAGCTGTATATGTAGGTGTTATTAAAATAATATCATTCACGTCCCAGATGTAAGAGGTAAAATGAACAGAACTTATCTTCAAATACATGTCTGAGTTTGCATAGTTGAAAAAAAGGAGTAAGTATAGTATAGTCTACCCTTCAAGTGTGTGTGTGTGTGTGTGTGTGTGTGTGTGTCTAATCTAATCTAAATCTAATCATTTATTGATCTGCATATCACCACCATACCCTGAAAATTTCATCAAAATCCATCCATAAGTTTTTGACTTATGTTGTCAACAAACAAACAAACAAACAAACAAACCGACGCTGGTAAAAACATAAGCTCCTTGTCAGTAATAATAATAATAATTAAAATATGCACAACATTATTATCATGACAGTTCAGTCATATAATTAACAGACATCAACACATTATATTTATCAATGCAATAAAAAGTTCTCATTAATCTCCATTAAGCCCAACCAATGTTGTTATTGTGTGTGTGTGTGTGTGTGTGTATTCCTATCTTTATGGAATTGGACATTATGGGGACCAACATTCAGGTCCCCACAAGGGTTAAATTTAAATAAAGGTCCCCACTGGTGAAATGGAAAGGATGTGACCCTATAAATACATTAATTTGTTGGGTTTTTTTTACAGACGTCCTCATAAAGCATGAGGAAAACATTTGCAAAATGAAATTTATTTTTCAAATGTATGAAGATGTGTTTAATTTCATTTTAGAAATTTATTTATTTTCATGTATTTTTGTATTTTTTTTTCATTTTATCTATTTCTGTATTTAGTTTTTATTATTTATTCAATATATTCATTTATTTTATTTTTGAAATAATTATTTTTTTTCATTAATTTTATTATTTTGTTAATTTTCAAATTTTTATTGTTTTATTTTATTTTTTAAAAAAGATGTCTTTACCTTCACTACCCAACACCTACTGGATTACAAACTTGGTCCTCATGAGACATGGAAATGAGTGTGTGTGTGTGTGTGTGTGTGTGTGTGTGTGTGCGTATGTGTCCACAGAGACATATCATGCTATAACTCAGTGAATACTTGAGATATCACCATTAAATCATATATACATATAGCTAATGTACATCAGATGCAATGATCATTTGAATAAAGGTCAAAGGTCAAGGAACAATTAACTAAAAGGTCAAAATCATATTATGGGTTAGAACTTAAGAACAGAGGGTCACAGAAATTTTAGATTGGTGCCAAACGATGTGGACTGAAGATTTCTACAATTCTCATTATTGTTGTTATCACCTACGACCAATAGTTTTTGAGATCTCTGAAGGTCAAAGGTGACACGTTGCAAAACTAACTAACTATAACAGTGTTTGTGTGTGTCAAACATAGACATATCACGCTATAAATTAATCAATACTGTAATATATTACACACACTGACGCATATATACATATAACAAAATGATCAATATTGCCAAAGCACAAAGGTCAAGGTCACATATAGTAGAAAGGTCAAAATCACATTATTGGCTCTAATCCAGGAGCAGGTTGTCATAGAAACTTCAGACTGGAACAAAATAGGGATGAGTTTAAACATTCTCTGAATACTAGTAAAGTAATGCAGTGAAAATCGTGTTTTTGCTGGGTGTCAATAGGACATAAAAAACTAAAATATGACTGAAAACTTCTTGTTACCATCTAAACCCTTTCATGCATATTGATCACTACAGTGGAGAGCCGTTCTCCAGCTGTTCTCTTGTATAGTCAGGACTTTTGTTGTTTTATTTGCATATGAACCGACACAGTGGACACTTATGCATTATCCCAAACACTGCATTACCATTAATTACTGTTACTGATAAATTTGAACAGCAGTATCATGAATCAATTGTTTCAATCAGTTGTAATTAAAGTGTAATTACAATGTTTCATAAACATTTTTCTTTGGCATATTACGTGTAATCTCCATTAAGTACCGTATTTTCTGGACTAAAAGGCACACTTAAAATAATTCTCTAAAAATGACAGTGCGTCTTATATATGGATTAATTCTGGTCGTGAGCAGATGGCATCTGTGTGATTTGGAAACAGAGGTCAGAGGTCATCACTGAACGACCAGATGAGAAACTTGATCAAAGAAATTGCAGGAGATACAGATACTAAACATACATTTTTATCCTACACCGTTTTTATTTCTTGAGGATTTTATTGTGTTTTATTGCATCTTTATTAATCTGTTTTATGCTTTATTTATCTGTGCTGCTACACTAGTGAATGGTGGAACACTGAGCACTTTTTTTTGTCCTTTCACCCCTTGTCTTGTCTTGACACTTGATCAGGTAGCTGCTTAATGTGTGTCTTGTTGTAATGCCAAACACATTGATTTGATTTGATTCGAATGATTTATTTTGAACATGTTCAAAGTGCAACAATAATCAATACAACAATAATAATAATAATAATAATAATAATAATAATAATAATAATAATAATAATACACAATGACATGTCCGAAAAGGAGTAGGATGAAGCATAAACTTATTTAATCCTACCCCTTCTTCACTTCCCCAATAACCTGAATTCATCTTATAACAATATAGTGCATAGTACAAAAATGATGATAATAATAAAAATAATAACAATAACAATAATAAATAACTGAAGTACTAAACATATACATATATACAAAAAACAAAACAGAACCCACAAAAAACACAGAAAAACAGGTAACAAATAGAGGGTTTTTTTTGTTTGTTTGTTTTCCTTTTTTCTTCCCTTCCTTCTTCTCTTCCCTTTCTTTTTTCTTCCTTTTTTTTTCTTTTTCTAATTTGTCTGCATTTTGTTCTTATTTTTAATTTAATTTGTTTAATTATATTTTCTATTCATTAGCTTATTTTATTTATTTAATTAAATTTTTTTTAATCTTTTAACCCCACAGAGGGGGAGTCAACAGTGTTTCAGATCAGTACATATTCCAGTCTTGCAGACATATACTAGACTATTTAGTGCATGTGTGTGACCGTCACTGGTCCTCCCCGAAAGCTGAGCAGGCATCCCCCATTAGAACTCTCCCTTACAAGCCAGTGAGGGCATTGCTACACCTCAGTGATGTGTGGAGGAAACAAAGACTGGACAGGACGGACAGGACGAACGGGGACAGAAACCAACAGGCGGTGCTATTGTAATTAAAGACTGCAAGGTGATGTGTTATTCCCAACCACCAACTGTCCATCAATAAAAACAAATAAATAAGTAGATTGCAAAAAGAGGAGAAAACCAAACCAGCACAAAAGGGAAAAAAAAAAAAGATTCAACAAACAAACAATTAAACAATTGGCACCGAGCACCACAACCGTGGATGTCCTGATAGTACAAAATAGAATGTAATGTAATAGAATAGGCCAGAAGAGGACACCAGTGCAGAAGAAAATGAGTTTAGTGGAGAGATTGTGGAGAGATTCTCAGCACATTCTGGCGAGTCCACATTCACTCTGCAAAAAAAATAAATGTACCTGCAGTTACAAATAAAGTAAACTTGAACCTTGAATTGTTTCAGAAAAAGCATCCGCCATATCCAGTGATCTTATGATGGAGGGTGGGGGCGAGGGTTTCTTTAACTTTTAACACATATTTCATACAAAACTGGCAAATGTTTATAATTTTTAAAGGGTTTGAGGGGTAGTATTTGGAACCTTTGAATGAATCAAGCCTTTTACATGTAAAATGCGACTCTATTTATGAAAAATTCACGGTACAAAAACACTCCTGGAACAAATTAATTTCATAAGTAAATGTACCACTGTATAACCTCAGGAAAAAGTGGGTTTATAAAATCATCTGGTTGTAAAAGTGGGGGTGGGGGGTCCTCCATGGGTGCGACGCCTGTGTTGGACCCACTTTTGGGTTGCCACCCACCAGTTGAGAATCACTGCTTTAAATGACAATTTGTTGTTTTGATTGATGTGCCAGAGCACCGCCGGCCAAAGACCGTACACTGGATGTTGTCGGAAAAGAGTAGTGGAGGAGGTGAAAGCAGAGTGTCAGGTGGATAGAAGTGTAGTTGTTTACCGTAAAGCCTGAGCTGATGGAGTGTTGATGAGCAGTACATGTGGTGGGGGATGAGAGGAGGACACAGAGAACCCACTGAGAGGTCAATAGTTCTGCACTGACCTGTGAAGAACTCCATTAGACCTCCATCACATTTCTGGCTTACTGGCTTTTTTCCAACAGCTGCAGCGAGCCACTACTGTGCACTCACAATATCAATGTGCTGTTGCCCACACCAACACAACTGTGTGCAGGAATACAAAGCTGTGGGGAAAAAAAATAGATAAGAAGAAACCACTACAAAATGATGAGAGGAACACTTTACATAACATCATTATTAAGATGGTCATTCTTTTGTAATTTTGATTTAATTCCATGGTAATAATAAAGAATTTGCAACCACTTATTACACGTAACGGTGGTAATTATTTGATAATTTTGAAGTCATCTCATGGTAATAATGCCTTTGTTACCGCTTCTTCATTTCTGAAAAAATAAACCTCAAACAGAATCTGAGCTTTTATAAAGGTCTACATTATCAGTGATTTAAATACACTGGTACCTCAATTTATGAAATTAATTAGTTCCAGAAGTGCTTCCGTAACATGATTTTTTTTCATCAGTAGAGTCGCCTGTTATATGGAAAAGGACTGTTTCATTCCAAAGCCCCCCAATACTACCCCCTAAACCCTTTAAAAATGATAAAAGTATGCACATTTTGTATGAAATATGTGATAAAAGTAAATGAAAATTATTTATTAAACTATTGAAATGAACCAGACATGAACCGTTGACATACATGCATGTTTTAATTGTAGTCAGTGCTTTTTGCCTGTTTGGCTCCACTTTCACCTTCAGCAGTGTTTGTTGATGGACCGGGAATCATTTTCTTTGGGCTGATGATTAATAAGGATGATTACCACTGGGTTTGGAAGTTTTTTCTTGCCGAGAAGGAGGGTCTAAGGACAGGGGATGCCTGGGACTTTTCATGTATTTCTGTAGTTGGTTATGTTTTTGTAAAGCCCTCTGAGACGACTTTGTTGTGATTTAGGGCTTTATAAATAAAAATAAAATTGAATTGAAAATTGAATTGAATAACAAATAAATAAAGTTGCAATGAGCACAATGGAAAAACTCACCAAACTTAGGTGTAAAGGTGCTTCCACACTGACAGCAGTAAGAACTCTGTGACCAATGAGGGTCGAAGGCACACGAAAAGCATGATGGGTAGCTCCCTCCTAGCCAATAGAAGAGCAACTTTATCAAATATGATGCTACGTACACGTGTACAGTATGTACACATTTACCTGCAGTACATACGTAAATACGTATTTGTGTTTTGGGGTTTTTGTTTTGTAACTTGAATTTTCTTTCGTATTCAGAGATGAATGTAAGGGCGTTTCGTAACTTGGATTATGTCTTAGTTGGGTCTTTCATAAATTTAGGTATTATAATACCTAAATTTAATATACATATATGTACATAATTTAGGTACGTCGGAAAACTGGAGTGGACTCATGAGTCCACACTGAAAAAAACAATTCCCTGCTTTAACTTCAATTATTGAGCTAACGATTTACTTATCTTCTTTACAAATTGGTTGTTTCCCAATGAATTTTTAGATTATTTGTTTGATCAACTTGGTTTGTTAATTTTCGTCATCTGAAATGTGACAAAAAATCAGGACTGTCGAATGATTGCAACTTTTAATCAGATTAATCACAGGGTTGCTTTGGATTAATCATGACCAAAATACTTGGGCGGCTGTGGCTCAGTTGGTAGAGTGGGTCGCCCAATGACTGAGAGGTTGGCGGTTTGCGTCCCAGCTCTGGCTGTCCACATGTCGAAGTGTCCTTGGGCAAGACACTGAACCTTGGCTTAGGCCCCCAGTAGGACTGACCTTAGACCTTAGAAACCTACTGGTGTATGAGTGTGTGTGTGTGTGTGTGAATGGGTTAATGTGAGGCTAAAGTAAAGTGCTTTTAGCACCATGAAGGTGGAAAAGCACTATATAAGTGCAGTCCATTTACTTTGTCGGCTGATTGTGATCATTTTTGTGCTCAAATTTAGAATAGAATTGACTTTATTATTGTGACAAGTACAACGAAATTAAAATTAAAAGTGTACTGTAAATACGTATCTATGTACAGTACGTACAGTACTCTATTTACATTGTGGGGTTTCGTTTTGTAACTTGAATTTTCTTTTGTATTCAGAGATGAAAAATTTGATGTAAAGGTGTTTCGTAACTTGGATTATTATAGTTGAGTCTTTCATAAATTGATGTATTACTATATAGGAAAACACAAGATTTTTCACTGGAAAAACTGCAAAATTCACAAGATAGTATTACAATAAATGATAAATCACTAAAAAAAGGTTAAATATAGAGTAAAGTTAATTTTGGAACTTCTATAAAAGTAGCCCTGGGTTTTTATAGGTTAATGTTTTATAGATGTACAGTCAAAGGAATTGTATTAACCGCTTGGACTCTGTTCATCTAAAGCTTCTCTATGAAATTCAGTCTAATTGTTTGTCTTTGTCAAAAACATAACCTCCTTGGCAGACCTGTCTTCATAGGGGGGGGGGTCTGCGTTGGCGGAGGTTTTTCCACTTTTCTACTTTTTCGTTCTTTTTCCAGGCAGACTAGCAACCACCACAGTGGGGGCTAATCAGTCCCTCCAGGTCTTGGCGGGCCCTTTTTTTTCATCCTAAAATGTCTGATGTTGCATGAGGTTTTCCGAACAATTACAATGAAAGTTGCTGTGCTTTTTAGGCATTTGTTGCAGGAGGAAGTGAAAGTTGCGATAGATAGTTGCGATTTTCCCTTTTTGGAATCGAAAACTAAGTAATATTTCAAATATTTAGTTTCTGGAACATTAATTCAAAGTTGTTGTGATATTGTCAAAACTACATTTTACCGAGATGGAAAATAAACGACAAAAATACAACTTTTTTTTTTTCCAAATGCACCTGTTGGTTCAAAGGTTAAAGTTCATATGATCTCACAACACTGCATGAAGTTATAAAACATAATATAAATGTCTCAGCCGGTCAAAAAAAAATAGAACAAAGACACTGAGATATATAGACAACCTTTAATATATGACAAATAAAATATTACCTGGATGATAAAAATGCAGCAAAAGAACTACTCTTCGAAATGTACCTGTTAATACTAGTGCATCATTTTAGTCGCCAAATGTGAACTGCTGCCGTGCCTCATGTTTCTTCGTACTGTAAGGTAAACAAGAAAAGGCAGAAGGAGCAGATCAAGACATCGCAAATGATTGGTCACATTTTGTGGGTTAAGTCACAGTGATTGGTTAAAATTACAACATTGCCCTGAATTCACGGGGATTGGCTGAATTTATCTTGAAGTTGCAAACATCGTGAAATCCTGGAGGGTCTGACTAATGGGGACCCTATTAAGCAAATACATAAACAAATAAAACCAGTTCTGGATTCTTTTTTGAAAACAACCTGTTAATAGGCTAAGCTTTGCTGTTGCATACAGCTTCATTTCAATTTCTAATGAAATAATCATCTGTTTTTTAAAAAGAATTGAACAAAGTTGTGAATTTCTAGAGCGTCTAACTTTGCACATTTTCAGCCCAGACTTATCTTGGAAACACCATCAACCTTCATTTAAGACTTAACTTTTCTTTATCACGAACACGTGTCATTAGTTTGATTCCAGAAGCTTCTGACCTGTAGACCAGTGTTATTGAACGGTGTTAAAGATGACCAGAAATGAACACAATAATCCACAAAATTGACCAAAACAAGCAGAAAATGTGTAGAATAAGAAAATACTTAAACAAAAATGACCAAAATAATCCAGAAAATTACTAAAAATTACCAAAATAATCAGTAAAATTAACAAATATGACAAAAAGAATCAGTAAAATGAATAAAAATTACCAAAATATGCAGCAAAATGAATAAAAATGACAAGAATATTAAAAAAATTTACCGAAATGTTCAGTAAAATGAAAAGTAAAATGTGACATTTTCAGCCCAGATTTATCTTGGAAACTTGATGCAACCATCATTTAAGACTTTTCTTTTTTCTTTATCACTAACACACGTGGGAACATTTCTTTAGTTTGATACCCGAAGCTTCTGACTGCAGAGCAGTGTTATTTGACGGTGTTAAAGATTACAAGAAATGAAATAACTAATCAAGAAAATTAACAAAATAATCCACCAAATGGACCAAAACAAACAGCAAATGTGTAGAATAAGAAAATACTTAAACAAAAATTACAAAAAATATTTAGTAAAATTACCAAAAATATTTAGTAAAATTACGAAGAATGTTAGTAAAATTAACAAAAATTAAATGTAAAATGTGACATTTTCAGTCCAGACTTATCTTGGAAACTTGATCCAATGATCATTAAAGACTTTTAAAGATTTTCTTTATCACTAACACACATGTAGGAACATTTCATTAGTTTCATTCCAGAAGCTTCTGACTGTAGACCAGTGTTATTGTTCAATTCCCAAAATGTACCTGTGAGAGAATGAAGAGATATTAAAAGAGCAGCAGTGGGTCATTTCCATGTCCTTTTCACTGTGTTACATGCAGATTTTTGTATGTGATATGATGTCAAGTAATATATAATGTGTTTTAACTGAAAAATAGTTTTTATTCCAGTAAGTATTTATTTTTAAAATAGACCAAAAGTGCTTGAAAGCTTGGTTCATAACATTAGTCTATATCTGTTTTTCTTTTTTTTTTTCCATGGCTGTTTTTAGGACCAGTTTGAGCAAAGCTCTCATATGTTTATTATTCAGTGCAGCAGTTCTTATACTAAAACAGATTAATTCTATGGTTTAAAGCTCAGCTTTGTCTTTATAGATGATGTAGCTCCTCAATCAGAGCTGCACGAGAGTGTGAATATAGATGTGTTGAGTTTTTTCCCCCATATGTCCCTATTTTTGGCTGAAAAACTGCTATAGTCAGTCATCATTGGGCTGATCTACTGCTGATTCATTTGAGTCACAGTCAGGTCACAAAATGTTAAATCATGTCAGATAATAAACAGGACTTTTAGAGGAAAACACACTGCTTTCTCTTACTCTACATCTACTTTCCCAACCTGAAAATAGGCCACAGAGCAGTTTTTTTTTCCTGGGTCACCAGTTGTCAGAGCAGATGATACGACACATCATGATAATATGTGACATGAGAATTCATTTTCACAGCTAAAATAGTAAGAGAGTGTTCTGTGGAAGACTGGAGGAGAAGGTGACGCATTTAAATTTAGTGGAGTGGTGAGAGATATAACAAGACCAAGAAAATGTGTGAAAGATCAAACGACTTAAAAAAAGGGAGATAAATAAAAATAAATGTACAAGTTAAAACCAGATGAAGAGAAAGACCGAAAGAAAAAGGGCTGTAAATGGACAACGGTGGAGTCAAGAATTTAATATTAAAGAGGCCCACACAGTCTGTACGTTTAAATTTAGGTTGAAAACGTTCCTGTTTGATAAAGTTGATGGTCAGGTTAGTTAAAAACCCACTGGTTAGTTAAAAACACACTGTTTAGTTAAAAACACACTGTTAAGTTAAAACCAGACTGGCTAGTTAAAAACCCACTGGTTAGTTAAAAACATGCTAATTAGATAAAACCAGACTGGTTATTTAAAAACAGAATGAAGTCACAGTTCAGTCTAAGCTGCACTAGGAGCTAGAATGCTGGGGGAAGTACAGGTACTGAGTCCTATCACCTCTCTCTCTCTCTCTCTCTTTCGTCTGTATTTGTAACATCTTAAACCTATCTTACATACTAAGTCTGTTCATGACTATTCACCCAGTGTCCCCTTTCCCCACGTTCATCTATAGCCTGTCTGTCCATGAGACTGGATCTGTCCTTCAGTGTGGTGCTCCTCAAGGTTTCTTCTTTCCCACTGGGGTTTCGAGTTTTCTCTTGCAGAGAAGCAGGGTCTAAGGACAGGGGGAGGGTCTAAGGACAGAAGCAGGGTCAAAGGACAGGGGGAGGGTCTAAGGACAGAAGGAGGGCTTAAGGACAGCGGAGGAAACACCAGAGGAGACATGTTTACAGTAGACCTGAATTATGTCCAGACACATCCAGTAAAATACAGTTGAGATTTTACACACAATAACTTCTAGTGTGAAAAGTGTCATATCCCTCTGGTCACTATTTTATGGATATCTGGTGAAATAGACGTCACTTTAATCCTTGTAATTTTATGAGAGACGACACTGTTACATTTAAATTTTTTGACAGTGATGACATGATTAAACAGCCCCCTAGTAGTGTCCGAAAACTTTTCAATTGAGTTCATTATGTAGCGCACTACATTTATTTCCCTATTTAGGGAGTGAGTGGGTGATTTCAGACACAGCTTTTGACTTTAATTGTGAACTTTGACCTAGAGTCTTCAAATATGTCCATCAAGGTTCTGATGTCAATGCACATCAACAGTGAGAGCAAGAAGAAGCTATATGCTAAACTGAGTATACAGGAATGAAAGGGACATTCATGACCTTTGACCTATCTCTGATCAGTGTGAAAACAAATTTTTGCTGACCTTGACCTTTGATCTACATTCACCAAATATTAAATGGGATCTATCCTGGACCATCTTGCACCTCTCCTGTTAATATCATTGAAATTGGTCCGGTAGTTTTTATGTAAAGTTTCTGAAAAAACAGACGAATAAACAAAAAAAACTAACATAGGAAAAAAACCTTTGGGGGAGTTGGATTACCTGTTACTGAAAACAATAATGACATTAGTAAATGGACTTCACTCATATAGCGCTTTTATCCAAAGCGCTTTACATTAGCCTCACATTCACCCATTCACACACCAGTAGGCGGCTACTGCCGTGTGAGCTTCTGCCAGACCCACCGGGAGAAATTCCAGGTTCAGTGTGTTTGCCCAAGGACACTTCCACATGTGGACAGCCAGAGCCAGGACACAAACCACTGACCCTTCAGTCATTGGACGACCCGCTTTACCAACTGAACCACAGCCGCCCCATTAGTAACACCATTAACACTGGGGATGACAGTGTATGACTCCAAATCTTCATCTTCACTAGTGTGTGTTTCTAAGCTCCTGTGTAAATCAATGTGTCTGTAGTATTTGTCCATTTATGGACAACAAGACGACATGGACCGTTTTTGCTATATGTATATATATATATATATATATATATATATATATATATATATATATACATATATGTGTGTGTGTGTGTGTGTAACTGACAGAACATGTGTTGATTGTAAACTCATGTGTGACAGAAAACGTGTGCAGCTGTTTGTGTCGTCTCGTGGATGGTGATGACGAACTGAAGGTGTGATGAGTGACAGCTCATCTACGCTGAAAACCCAGGAATGGAACCTGTTCTGTGTGTCAGAAGCCATACAGGGATTCTAACAGCCTCCACATTTTTAATCCATCTTTCATATCAACATGAGTGATGGATGTGACATTCAGCACAACTGGAAATACTTTACATTTATGGTATTTAAGATGTATATTAATGTTTAGACAGGAGTGTGAAAAAAACAACATTAACAATATTTCACAAAGAAAAAACATATATATATATATATATATATATATATATATATATATATATATATATATATATATATATATAAACACAAACAGTGGTACCTCTGCTTATGAAAGACCCAGCTAACGAATAATCTAAGTAATAACATTTCTATAGCGCTTTTCAAGGCACCCAAAGCACTTTACATTATTGATCCATTATTCATTCACTCTCACATGTTCCCTCTGGTGGTGGTAAACTACATATGTAGTCACAGTTGCCCTGGGGCAGACTGACAGAAGCGTGGCTGCCATTTCGCGCCTACGGCCCCTCTGACCACCACCCAACATTCATATGCATTCATACACCAGTGTGAGTGACACTGGAGGCAAGGAGGGTAAAGTGTCTTGCCCAAGGACACAATGGACTGACTAAGACAGAGCGGGAATCGAACCGCCAACCCTTCGATCAATGGACGACCCGCTCTCCCAACTGACCCGCTCTCCCAACTGAGCCTCAATTCTATTTACGAAAGCTAACCGAACTCCGGAGACATAAATACTTACGTAACTACGTAATATAAATACGTCATGTATGTACTATGGCATTAATAATTTCAGTTTTTTTCAAGACAATTTATCTGTCAATAAAGTCGGAGTTTTAGTTGACGGGTCGTGATGACATCATCACATTGTCATCTGAGGAAAAACACAGACACGTGGCTAAAAAACAACAACAAAAAAAACACACAGACACGTCTGTCCAGCTATGAGCAACTTAAAGTTCACTGCAACGTAACAATATCCATTGACAAGACACAAGCATCAACATTTTAACACAAACAACACAAAGGCTAACGCTAGCAAAGAGTTTTCTGAACATCAGTAGGTGAACATACATATGTCCACATTTTGTCTGAACCCACGGCTCTAAAACCGGAATGTCCAGACGTCTGTCACATGCCCTCACTTTTTATATTAAGTGCAAAAAGTTTAACTCAGTGGCCAGGCTGCACACCACACTGTCCACATCGTGTTTGGAAATAAGGAACGTGTTGACTGCGCTGCTGCTCACTGAGGTTAGCTAGTGGATGCTGCTTATATCACGCAGATTAGCTAGTGAATGCCTCTTCAGATGATGGCCGTGCTGTTTTTTTCTTCTAAGGTGAAGTAAAAGAGAGTGACAGACACACATTGCATGTGTCTCTTTTGTTTTGTTAGCCCAAAACAACTGTCCCACCTGCAGCAGCCACGTCTGGTTTAGTTCTGACTGTGTTTATGCACAGAGATAGAGAGAGAAAGAGATAGCGAGAGAGAGTTGAGAGAGAAAGAGAGAGAGAGAGAGGGAGGGAGAGAGAGAGGGACAGAAAGAATAACGTGTGACTTGACGACTCCTCCAAATTAAAGTCAACTTTTGCTACGGGAGTCGATGTGTCGATGAGTCAACGTGTCTGTTAATGCCCAGGTACGTACTGAATGTAGCATCCCATTGGCTATGAGAGAGCTACCCACAATGCTTTTCATGTGCCTTTGACCCTCAAACCTTACACGCGTTAAGGACAGAGCCACTGCTGCCCCGCGGGCCCCCCCGACAGAAGTGAAACAGCAGACGACAAAAAAGGACGAGGCAGCCATCACTCCACCAGCACGAAAAAAAGACATGCCGGCGAAACCCCATGAACATACAGAAAAAAAACACTGAAAAAATGTCCATGAGCCGTGCCCCACCCCAACGACGCACACACCCCACGCACCCCAGGAAGACCATGAAAAGCAGTCAAAGGCAATCGTCCCCGGAACGACACCACATCAAACGGCCATCAACAAACACCACCGACAATTAAAACAAACACAATGGTATGAAAATTACCCACATCGGGTTCATTTTAATGTTTAATGTTCAGTCAGTGAAGACACATTTACCCGCTGAGACCAACAAATTACGTTTAAAATCTAAATCTACATTTTCTTTTTCTATATGGGGTCCATCATTAGTGTGTAGTGACTGTAGTATCGGTCGTTGGCCAATACGGGGTCCATCATTAGTGCGAAGTGACTGTAGTATTGGTCATTGGCTTATATGGGGTCCATCATTAGTGTGAAGTGACTGTAGTATCGGTCATTGGCCTATATGGGGTCCATCATTAGTGTGTAGTGACTGTAGTATCGATCATTGGCCTATATGGGGTCCATCATTAGTGTGAAGTGACTGTAGTATCGGTCATTGGCCTACATGGGGTCCATCATTAGTGTGAAGTGACTGTAGTATCGGTCATTGGCCTATATGGGGTCCATCATTAGTGTGTAGTGACTAGTATCGGTCATTGGCCTATATGGGGTCCATCATTAGTGTGAAGTGACTGTAGTATCGGTCATTGGCCTATATGGGGTCCATCATTAGTGTGAAGTGACTGTAGTATCGGTCATTGGCCTATATGGGGTCCATCATTAGTGTGTAGTGACTGTAGTATCGGTCATTGGCCTATATGGGGTCCATCATTAGTGTGTAGTGACTGTAGTATCGGTCATTGGCCTATATGGGGTCCATCATTAGTGTGTAGTGACTGTAGTATTGGTCATTGGCCTATATGGGGTCCATCATTAGTGTGTAGTGACTGTAGTATCAGTTGCTTGGTAACATGGAGCATACAGCCCGTTGCCTTGGTAACTGCCGTGGTAGCTAGAACTGCCAGGAGCGTCCATCAACCATTTTGTCAGATGCAGAAACACTTACTTTAGTTCTGATTTTATTACCTTTTCTGAGTCGGAGAAAAAACTTTGAATTATAATTGGATCAGATTTTTTCCCCTCATGTTATCCATCTTTTATCTTTTCTTTTTGACTGACTTTGTTTTCCCATCCACTAGCAGCCTGGAGTGGGATAATTGCTTCCAAGCAATATGTGTATTTCTTAAGTGAGTTCAACAAAGCGTAACAGAATGAATGTCTTCTTTTGTGTTAATAGAGTGAGTTTGTATTTGTCTGTGGTGCAGATGAATGATGAAGGCCACGCCCCCTTAAGGCTCATTCATTACCATCTCCCTGTAGCCAAATATAAAGCCATGAATCTCACTTTTCTCTTACCATGTAGCTGAACAAGGCAACTCTGAATCAGTTTACCGTTTGTAAAATCAGAAAGAGATAACATTTACTGTGATCTACATCTACTGAATTATGGGTATTGAGGATATTAAACCCAGTGCTACTTTTGTGTCAGTTCTCCAATTAATTTGTATCTCTATTATTAATATTTCTTAAGTGACTAATCATTTATTCTAATAGTGTGATTTGTATATTCTACAAAATACATATGTTCTATTCTATTTTATTTCAGTAAAAATACAATAAAAATTCACTAAAATAAGAAAAATGCACTAATGGTATACTGTAATGCACAAAAACTATGCATTAATAATATACGAACATATGGAACTAGAACAAAAACATGAATACACAACACATCACTTCTCTTTCATGCACTACACTTTATTTTACTGTATTTTATTCATTGTCTTCTGGGTTTTTAAACAGTTCATATGAAGTTTTTATATAAGATATTCAGCACCAAAGAAAATGATATTTTATGTGTTTTAGCTGTTTTTATAAATTGTATAAAAACAGCTGACCTTGTGTCCTTGTTTCATTTGACAAAATAAACTTGTTGAATCTTGAACACAGTTCACAAAGAGTAATCTACTGTTGTGAAAATTATGTGTGAAAAGGCAAAAAGAAAAACCTGTCATGTGGTCAAAATATATTCAGGAAACTATGGTTGTTGCCGACCAAGGACTTGTTTGGTCAGCCAGTGGTCGTCAGTTACTCAGACTAAAGATAAAGAATTTTATTTGTCATTATATATTGTACAATGAAATGTGTCCTGTGTATTTAACCAATCTTTGATGCCATTGAGGCACCTGTAAGGAGCAGTGGGCAGCCATGGGCGGCGCCCGGGGACCCATCTCCAGCTGTAGAACCACGCTAATGGTCAGAATCACCTGGGTGGAGGATTTTACCTGAACTAACATGTTTATGGGTGATCGTGGAAACCGGTAACCTGACTGTCACCAGACGGTATTTCACAATACCGTTTGGGACTCTTCCGGAACCGATCTGTTTTCAGAGGGACGTTATATAAAATCCTTGCATGTGATTGGATTAAAAACCCGTCTCTTGACTGACACCATTTCATCCACTCACCTTGAAGTCAGGCCACTTAACCTGTGAAAATATATTTCATCAGGTATATACATATCAACAGAAGGGGTTTAACCTACTGTTGTTTTTAAAAGAATGCAACAATGTCATGAATTTCCAGAGCATCTCACTCTGCTCTCTGCTATTTCAGTCTTCCTCCTCAGACGCCTTATGAACCAGAGGTCCATGTCTGTAGATCAATAACTGTGGACACAGTATCTGAGGACATGAAGACCTCAGGACACTTGGGTTTGTCTTTAGGGACCCTCTACTTACTACCACTGAAGTATGATGTTGCTTGGAACTTTAGAAGAGTTAGTTCACCTTAATTAGGAACTAGTTCAAAGATCAGTTCAAGTTATTCAATATGAATTAGTTCAGTTCATCGTTCATTCTTCCAAATTATTAACTAGAAGTTCATGGATCCCAAAATGAACTTTTTTGTTATTTTTTTGTGTTATTATTGTAAACTTACCCAAGGAGTTAGAATGCTGGGGGAAGTACAGACACTGAGTTCTTTCTTCTCTTTCTCTCCCTCACACCTGTTTCTGTCATTTTTATAACCTATCTTTCATACCAACTCTGTTCATGACTAGACACCATGACTAGACACCTGGTGGCTCTCCTGACAGTGTCTGAACTTCCCGTTCATTTGGCAAAAGTGAACGAGTCGTTCACGTTTGTTAAAAATATGATATAGTTCGCGAACGATCGTTCAATGAACGCGTTCAGGTACAACACTGGAGTTTGGTGTCTGTAAAAAAGACATTGCCATGTTAACTCAGTTTGGGTCAAAACGGCAAAATCAAAATTTCTCAATGTTCATCCAAATTATGTCAGTTATATGTATGTACTCCCAATCATCTAAAGAAATGAGCTAAACGTTGGAAAAATGTTATATATATATATATATATATATATATATATATATATATATATATATATATATATATATATATATATATATATATATATATATATGTATATATATATATATAGTACTCATACACATATGTCTCTTATTTTATATGAATATCAATGTAATAATAACAAGGCAGTCAGAGGCAGCAGACCTCCACCAAGGCTTGATATGTGATGTCATGGAGCCAGAGGTGTGAGGTGTGAATGATTGAAAAAACAGATTGTATTTTATTATTACCACGGATGTGTTTTAGCTGTCGACCTTTAGTGTGACCTTGACCTTCATTGCTCAAAATATAATGGGTTCTTCTTCCTATCATCTATCATTCCTGAAAGTTTCATCAAAATCTGTAATCCTACAGACAGACAGACAGACAAACTGACCCAAATTTAATACATTCTTGGCGGAGGTAATAATAAACATAACTCTATAACAATGTATTAAATCCTCATATACACCAATACAACAACCCTTATAAATGGTAATATTAGCATTAGCATTAGCACACATTGTTTGAAAGGATAGTTTGTCCATTTTCATTATTTGATTTGACTTTTTTCACTCTAAAATTTACAGAAAAGTTTGTAGTTGACTTTATTGATGTGTTATATTATTACCTCTGACAAGGAGGTTATGTTTTTGCCGGCGTTAATCTGTTTGTCTGTGTTCAAGATAACTCAAAAACTTATGGACGGATTTTGAGGAAATTTTACGGATATGTTGGAAAAATGAACAGGAAGAACTGATTTCATTTTAGGGGTGAATCGGGGTGGAGGGGTGTGGGGTCTACCTTGGCGGAGGTCTGCGCTCTCACAGTGCTTTTCTAGTTATTTTTATTACACTGCAGATCTAAATTATTTGAACAAATATGAGTAACACTCCTGTTGTCATGGAAACACTCTCCAGGAATAGTACCTGGTTCTACTGATCCATCCATATGGGTTTTGGGGCTGATACAGATGCAGATTTTATTTTTGTTTTTTTGTTTTACACCAATATTTTTAAGCCGCTATTGACTTTTTTTTCTCTCACAAATGAAAACAAATGTCAGATAAATATGAACAATTGTCCTGTTTTTTTTCTTCTTTTCTCTCGTTTGTGTCCTTTGTCCTTTTTTCCTCTTTTCTTCATTAATTATCTCCTCTTTTTGTTTTTCCCCCTCCTTTTTCCTTGTTGTTTTGCTTTTTTTGTTTTTTCTCCCTTTTTCTTTGTTCCTTTTCCTGTTCTTTTTCTTTTCCTTTATTTTCTCCCGCTCTTTTTCCCTTTTCACTGTTGTTTCCTCCTGTTTTTTATTTTTTTTTTTACCTCTTTTCTTTTTTCATCTAACTTTCTTCATGCCCTTTTTGTTTTCCCCCCTCCATTTTACTTGTCTTATTCCTTTTTTTCTTTCTCCCCTTTTTCCTCTTTTTTTTTTTCATTTTCTCCTACTTTACTTTTTTCTTTTGTCCCCTCTTTTCTCTCTCTCTCTTTGTTTTTTCTTTTTTACTTTTCTTCTTCTTTCTTCATTATTTATCTCCTTTATTGTTTTCTCCCCCCTTTTTCTTTTTTTGTTTTCTGTTCTCCCTTTATTCTTCTTTTCCTCTTTTTTATTCCTTTTTCCTTCTGTTTCTTTTCCTTTTTGTTCACCTCTCCTTTTCCTCTTCTTTTTCCTCCTCTTTTGTTTTCTTTCCTATCTTCCTCCCCCCACTTTGTTCCTTTTTCTTCATCTTTTTCAAACATTTTCTCACACTTTTCTCTTCTTTTTCCATTGCCTGCCAGTAAAACATAGCAGGAAACGACACCATATTGGTGATTGCAACAGGACGATATTGAAACTGCCCTAATATATCATCTATCATCACCTGATACCCAACTCGAGCCGAGCTGATTCCCTGTCGTGGAAACGTGACATTAGTGATCACTTTGGGCAGTGTATTGTATTCCTTGTATTTATGTCCGTTTTCGACACCGTTAACCTGATTTATTACAATTGAAACACAGGTTCATAAGGCGTTTCTCTGGGGTCCAGTGTTTCATTTTTTTCCACCTCATTGACAGCGACTATTATTAATGACAAAAGCCCCATGTTGTTCCCTAAACTAATGGACTGGAGCAACACTAAATAAGTCAAAGGGAAGGCATTTTGACAGTCTGCAGTGGCTGCTAGGATGTGATGTCACCTGAAAACAATCTATTAAAGATGGACTGTAGCGTCTCTGTTATGGCACCATGATGTCAGACAAAATATTCAGTCATTTCTGCTTCCAAACAGTCTGTAACAGCATGGAATCTACGCCACACCAGACTATAATAACCTAGAAATTAACACTGGTCTACAGTCAGAAGCTTCTGGAATCAAACTAAAGAAATGTTCCCACATGTGTGTTAGTGATAAAAAGTCTTAAATGATGGTTGGATCAAGTTTCCAAGATAAGTCTGGGCTGAAAATATAAAATTTTACTTTTCATTGTAATTAATATTTTGTTCATTTTACTGAATATTTTGGTAATTTTTGTTCATTTTATTGATTACTTTGTTTATTTTAAGCAAATATTTTCATCATTTTTGTAGTAGAATATGTAGTATATGTAGAATATTTTGTTCATTGTTCATTTTTGTTCAATTTACTGAATATTTAGCAAATTTTTGTTCATTTTCTTGATATTTATAGTAATTTCTGGTCATCTTTAACACCTTCCAATAACACTGGTCCACAGTCAGAAGCTTCTGAAGTCAAACTAATGAAATGTTCCCACATGTGTGTAGATGATAAAGAAAACTCAAGTCTTTCCAAGATAAGTGTGAGGTGAAAATGTGCCATTTTACTTTTTATTTTACTGAATATTTTGCTCATTCTTGTTCCTGTTATTGAACATTTTGCTTAATTTTGTTCATTTTATTGAATATTTTGGTAATTTTTGTTTGATTTATTGAATATTTTGGTATTGGAATATAAAATTAATATTTTGGTATTGGAATATAATATTATATTATGGTCATTTTGTTCATTTGATTCACTAGTTTGGTCATTTTTGTCCATTTTATTGATTATTTTGGTCATTTTTATTCAATTTACTGAATATTGGTATTTTTTAATTATTATTTTGTTTATTTTTTTTGGTCATTTTTAACATTTTTAACACCATCCAATAATACTAGGATGAGGACGGCTGTGGCTCAGTTGGTAGAGTGGGTCGCCCAATGAATGAAAGGTTGGTGATTTGTGTCCTGGCTCTGGCTGTCCACATGTTGAAGTGTCCTTGGGGGGGGGCAAAGACATTGAACCCTGACTTTGGCCCCCAGTAGGACAGACAGAACCTTAGAAACCTACTGGTGTGTGAATGTGAGGCTAATGTGAAGCACTTTGAGCACCATGAAGGTGGATACACACACACACACACACATATATAATTATATATATATATATATATATATATATATATATAGGCAAGGCGCTTTATGCTATACATGCCTATACCTCTGGATGAGCAATATGATAAATAGTGTCATACCAGCTCAGACGGCGCCCGGGACAACAAGGTCCGCGTCAGGAGTTGAGGAACCAGGACACGCTGATGTTAAATTGGCTACTGGAACAAGACATTCATGGAGCAGGGCAGAGAACATGGTACTGATGGAGTGTTACTACGGTATATGCAGAGGATGTGGTAGAAATATGGTTGCTTCGAAACCCCGCATCCTCACTGACGAAGAAACAGCTCCTAGCTCAGTGTTCGAATATCCGCAATAAGAGGTTGCTATCACAGCTAGAGATTGATGAGGTACAGTGTTGTACCTCATCCACGGTACAAAGATGCTACGGCAAGGGGGAGCCAGGACGAAAGGTCAGCCTGGGGGTGGTTTCACCTGACCTGAGAAAGAGAATCATGGAATCCTGGGGGAACACAACTACCTGCTTGCCAAGGCTAAAGACCAGACCAGTCTCTACTGGAGGACCTGAACACTGCACTGCAAACTGTCCCTACCACTACCATCACTGAGACCAATCAGATGATGTAAGCAGCAGCAACAGTAATCCTAGAGATGCTTGGCTACAAGATGAACAGCTAGAGCAGCCAGAAGGTTGCCCATTGCAGGAGAAGGCTAGAGGCAAAGATCATGGCAGCACGGAGAGAAGTCAGTGTTCTAACAGAACTAAACAGAGGTGTGAATCTGAGGAAAGGACTGCCCAAGAAATACAACAAACTGTTACAGCTGAGACACTGGAGACTGCTAAGCAAAGGCTCACAGCACTAGCTACCCACCTAAAGAGGTACACAAGAGAGGTAGAGGCCAGGAGAATAAACCAGGTGTTCTCCACCAACCCAGCTAAGGTCTACTGTCAATGGCAGGGGAACAAGGTGACAACAGACCCACCAAGGGCTGAGACTGAGCAATACTGGAAGAGCATCTGGGAGAAGGAGGCAACACATAACACCAATGCCCAATGGCTGACAGACTTACAGGCAGAGCACAGCCAACTACCAGAACAAGACCCAGTAGTCATCACACTAGCAAACATCCAAACCAGAGTGTCCAAAATGAAGAGCTGGACAGCACCAGGTCCCGACATGATTCATGCCTACTGGCTTAAGAAACTGACAGCACTCCATGAACGCCTAGCAGCACAGATGAACCAGCTGCTGATATCGGCTAACACAGGGCCGGACAGTCTTCAGAATGAAGGACCCCCAGAAGGGAACAATACCATCTAACTACCGGCCTATAACCTGCCTCAGCACCACATGGAAGCTCCTATCAGACATCATAGCGACTAAGATGAGTAGCCACATGGAGCAATACATGAGCAGAGCACAGAAAGGAATAGGCAACAACACCAGGGGAGCCAAACACCACCTACTGGTTGACAAGGCAATTGCCCGAGACGAGGAACACCAACCTGTGCACAGCCTGGATTGACTACAAGAAAGCCTATGACTCAATGCCACATACTGCATGGATACTGGAATTCTTAAAACTATATAACATCAACAGGACATTACGAGAGTTCATCCAGAACTCAATGAGGCTGTGGAAGACAACTCTGGAGGCCAACTCAAAGCCAATTGCACAGGTGAGTATCAGATGCGGCATTTACCAAGGAGATGCTCTGTCCCCCCTGCTGGTCTGCATAGGCCTAAATCCCCTCAGCCAGATCATCTCAAAGAGTGGCTTTGGATACCAGTTCCGAAGTGGAACATCCATCAACCACCTCCTCTAGATGGATGACATCAAGCTGTATGCCAAGAATGAGCGTGACATTGATTCCCTGATTCACCTCACCCGGATCTAGAGCAAAGACATTGGGATGTCAGTCGGACTAGATAAATGTGGGCGGATGATATCTCGAAGAGGAAAGGTGATCACAACTGAAGGGGTTGACCTACATGAAGGGAACATCACAGATGTGCAGGAAAGTTACAAATACTTGGGTATCCCACAGACAAATGGTAATCATGAGGAGGCAGCTCGGAAGTCAGCCACTGCCAAATACCTACAGAGGGTAAGGCAGGTCCTGAAAAGTCAGCTAAATGGCAAAAATAAGATCCAGGCCATTAACACCTATGCCCTGCCAGTGATCAGATACCCAGCTGGGATAATATCCTGGCCACTGGAAGAGATACAAGCCACTGATATCAAGACAAGGAAACTCCTTACCATGCATGGAGGGTTTCACCCCAAGTCCAGTGTCCTGAGGCTGTACACTAGGCGAAAGGAAGGGGGCCAAGGACTAGTAAGTGCCAGAACTACTGTCCAGGAGGAAACGGCGAACCTCCAGGAGTACATCAAGAAAATGCCCCCCAATGACCAACTGCTAAGTGAATGCCTCAGGCAACAAAATCCCAGTAGAGTTGAGGAACCGGAGGGGCTATCATGGAAGGACAAACCCTTGCATGGCGTGTACCATTGGCAAATTGAAGAAGTGGCTGATATGGAAAAGACATACCAGTGGCTGGAAAAGGCTGGACTACAGGACAGCACAGAGGCACTACTCATGGCTGCACAAGAACAAGCCCTGAACACCAGAGCAATAGAGGCCGGGGTCTACCACATCAGACAGGACCCCAGGTGTAGGCTGTGTAGAGAAGCCTCTGAGACAGTCCAGCACATCACAGCAGGGTGTAAGATGCTGGCAGGCAAGGCATACATGGAGAGACATAACCAGTTAGTGGGCATACTGTACAGGAACATCTGTAGAGAGTATGGCCTGGAGGTCCCAGGGTCAAGATGGGAGACCCCCCCAAAGGTGACAGAGAACAAACAGGCCAAGATCCTGTGGGACTTCGAGATCCAGACTGACAAGATGGTGATGGCCAATCAGCCTGACATAGTGGTGGTGGATAAACATGAGAAGACAGTGGTGGTGATAGATGTAGCAGTCCCCAGTGATAGCAACATCAGAAAGAAAGAACATGAGAAGAGAAATACCAAGGGCTGAAAGAGGAGTTAGAGAAAATATGGAGTGTGAAGGCAACAGTGGTACCAGTTGTGATCGGAGCAATAGGGGCAGTGACCCCCAAGCTGGGAGAATGGCTCCAGCAGATACCAGGAACAACATCAGAGATCTCTGTACAAAAGAGCGCATTGCTAGGAACAGCTAAGATCCTGCGCAGAACCCTCAGGCTCCCAGGCCTCTGGTAGAGGACCCGAGTCTGAAGGAGACACTGCCCAGGTGGGGCGAGAGGAACATATATATATATATATATATATATATATATATATATATATATATATATATATATATATATATATATATATATATCTTTTCCAGTGTTTTAAAATTGTTGTGCTGTAGTGTTTTTTACAAGCTATCTGTCCTGTCGTGGAGAACACATGCTCCGTACATCCGTACATAGGAATTCTTTAGCAGGAAGAGGTTGGGATAAACACTCCATTGGGACTTTGATTATTATCAGAGGATCCTCTGTCTGTCCAATATTCCCCTCTGCTAAGTATCTCTGCACTTCAGAGGTGGTATCTGCAGCTGCACTTCTTCCACTTCATTCAAGTGCTGCCACTGCTCTTCTAAAAAAATTGGCATTTTAGTACAATTTCCAAAAATGAACAAATAATAATGAACTAGAAAAGCACTTTGAGAATGCAGACCTCCGCTAAGGTAGACCCCCCCCCCCCCCCAACCCTGATCACCCCCAAAATGAAATCACTTCTTCCTGTTCACATTTCCAACATATCCTGAAAATTTCATCAAAATCCGTCCATAAGTTTTCGAGTTATCTTGAACACAGACAAACAAACACCGGCAAAAACATAACCTCCTTGGCAGAGGTAATAACATGAATGCTGAGAGCTGTGATGATGGTCCGGGCTGGGCCTCATTTGTGTGCGCCCGATGACATGTCGACACTCAGACCACAGTCTGGTTACAGCCTCAGTGTAACTGGAGGAACTGCAGAACCCAAATGATTTAAATGTGGGGTGTAGAAGTGTTGCAAAGGTTAACACACTCATAAAGTCCAGACTGGAAACAGTGTCTGTGCCTCGACGCTTCAGGTGTTCATGTAGTTGTCTCACTGTCTGTGTGTTGAAGCGTGACGCTGAAGTGCAAGATTGAGCCTTTTCATTATCGGAATGACCTTTGAACCTGACACTCGCCTCTCTTCAGACAACTCCAGTTTAGCTTGATGGAATTGAGCGAGCACTAGATGAGTTTCTCTTACAATGGTGAACTTGTCAGCTGTTAGTGGAGTTAAATCTGTCTTCAGAGAGACCACAGACACCCACACTCTCATCATTCAGCCTTGACACTATTTCATACGTACTGTTCCAGCATGTTGGTACATTATTGATGAACTTCAAAGTTGGCCGTCCCACCTGTTGCTGCACCTGGCCGAGCTTCTCTTTGGCTGTGGTGCTGGATCTGAAGTATGTGACAATGTGCTAGCTTTGTGTCTGATGGCTGTAAGTGTGGGACCTGATGATTTCCATGATTTCCTAACTCATAAATTAAATGGTAAATGTTCTGCACTTCTATAGTTCTTTTCCACCTTCAAGGTGCTCAAAGTGCTTTACATTAGCCTCACATTCACCCATTCACACACACTCATATACCAGTAGGTTTCTAAGGTTCTGTCAGTCTTACTGGGAGACGAACACAGGGTTCAGTGTCTTGCCCAAGGACAGTTCGACTTGTGGACAGCTAGAGCTGGGACACAAAACGCCAAACTCTCAGTCATTGGGTCACCCACTCTACCACAGCTGTGGCTCAACAATTTGCATTAGAAAGACTATGCAATGCAAATTGAGTGGCTAATTTGGAGCTGTCTGGTGGATGCTATCATGTCTGCTCCTGCGTCATTCACAACACACTGTACTTTTTTTGGATATGGCCCAGTCCGCCGTCATACCTCTTTTGACTTGAGCCAAATTGTCTGCAGTGTGACTCTGTGGAAAGTATTGTACTCTCAACACTTATGAACACAACTGCATATTCTCATTAATGTAGTGACAGGTCAGAGCCAAGGAAGTCTCCATGTCAACATATGTCCACACCTCAGCTGTTAAACTCACTGCCACAGTTTGCTCTACTTCCATTTCAGTGATGTGCAGGTCGATGTATAAATGACCCGCAAGCAATGTTTTTTTTAACTAGGCCACCCGCAACTCAGTCCACAAGAAATATATTTGAAGAGACCCCACCCAACCCGCTTCTCGACCCACATTTTAAAAAGTAGTCAATGGTCTTTATGAACATCACATGACCTTACTCACATACCTGCATTTGTTTGTGTGTTAAAATTCCATGTCATTATTTGTAAGTTAATATGTTGAGAAAACATTTGTGTCCTGCTTCATCATTCAAAAGTTATCAACGCTAACACAGCATCTAAACCAGGGGTCGACAGCCTGTAACACCCAAAGAGCCATTTGAAGCCCATTTCCACGGACAACAAAACACTGGGAGCCACACATCATCTTGAAAAATCTCAGCCAATGTGTCCCAAACCTTACTGTTTTTTTGTTTGTATATTTCAGGAGCTTCCACTCTCCCAACTTTATTCTCTCTCTTGCTCCCTCCATACCGTAGGATACTGACCATGTTGTACGTCACCTTCAAGGAAATTCAGTTAATAAAGTGTATGTATTAATAATAGAAAATTGCACCTAATATTTAAATAACAATGATTTACCAGGTTATTTTAATATTTATCTCAAACAGCAAACGATCTGACCAACAAATAACCTGACCAACCGCAACCCCAATATCATTAAAAATATTTTTCAATGACCTGTAATTGCAGATGACTGCAGGGGATCATAGGCGCCCACTCACTTTGGGACAGCCCGCGCATCCGTTACATTTTGACTTGTTCCTCCTTGTACTTTTTGGCCACCATTTGTTTGATGGTCTGAAGATCAAACCAAAAGTAAATCAATACATTTAAATTTCAGATTCAATCAGTCAACTGCTACTTTATGTAACTTCCACACAAACCTTTCTTGTTGACAACACATACAGTATGAGGAACTGATGCAGGTCCTTGAACCCTTCACTCTCCACAATGCTAAGAGGCTGGCAGTCTTTAAGAATGAAGTTCAACAGTTTCTGATCAAGCAACTGCTTCCTGGAAGTTTGATTGTTGAACATGAAGTGGAGAATAAATCAATAATCACTGATTTCTATGTAATTAATCTTGCCCAACATTGGTTGGGAGAGATTAGAATAGAATAGTTTTTATTGTCAGTAACTTTTACACACATATTAACATGTATTGTGCTCACACGAGTAACTAGGAGCAGTGGACTACCATATGCCTTGCTCAAGGACACATCAGCCGATCTGCCAATGTGACTCTCTGCCAGAGTCGGAGCCAACCCTTCAGTCAATGGACGACCCGCTCTACCAACTGCCCCAATTATTGTAATCACCAGATTATTGTAAGCACCGTGTGTGTGTGTGTCCGCAGAAACTTATCATGCTATAACTCTTGAGATGAATACTTGAGACATCACCATGAAATTACATGGGCATATACAAGGGCATTCACGTGACTCGTCGACACGACGACTTCCGTAGCACAAGTCGACTTAAATTTGGAGGAGTCGACCCTGCCTATCTCTCTCTCTCTCTCTCTCTCTCTCTCTCTCTCTCTCTCTCTCTCTCGCACGCACATAAACACAGACCAGACATAAACAAGACACCTGCAGGTAAGACAGGTGTGGTGGGCTAACAAAACAAGAGTGACAGACACACATACATGTGTAGAAATACTTCATTTTAGATGAAAAAACAAAACGGCACGTCCATTTGAAGAGGTATCCGCTAATATGAGTGATAGAAGCAGCATTTGCTAGCTAACCTGTGTGATAAACAGCGTAGACAAGACGCATTAAGACAACATGCACCCCCCCCCCCCCCCCCGCTGCCTTAAACTTTTTACATGTAATATGACACCTGAGGACGTGTGACAGACGTGTGGACAGACATGTTCACCTGATGATGTTGTTCAGTTAAATTTCACAGAAAACTCTTTGCTAACATTAGCCTTTGTTTTGTTGGGGTTAAAATGCTGTTTGTGTCTTGTCAGTTGACATTGTTATGTTGCAGTGAACTTTAATACCAGTTGCTCAGTGCAGTCCATGTTTTTTTTTTGTAGATGTGTGTCTGTTATTTCTCCGCTGACAATGTAATGACGTCATCACGACTCGTCGACTCAACTTAGACTTTATTGACGGACAAGTCGACTTGAAAAATGTTAATGCCCCAGCATGTACATATAGTTAATGTGCATCAGATGCAATGATCCATTTGAGTAAAGGTCAAAGGTCAAGGTCACAATTAACTAAAAGGTCAAAACCACATTATCAGTTATAACTCAAGAACAGAGGGTCACAGAACTTCCAGATTTGTGCAGAATAAAGATTTCTATAATTCTTATAATTGGTGTTATCACCTACGACCAATAGTTTTTCAGATCTCTGGAGGTCAAAGGTGATATGTTGCAAAATTAACTTCTGTAACACTGTGTGTGTCAAGCACAGAGATATCACGCTATAAGTTAATCAACACTGGATATATTATCATAACATTACACGCACAACGCATATATACATATAATAAAATTATCAATATTGCCAAAGGTCAAAATCACATTATTGGCTCTAATTCAAGAATGGGTTGTCATAGAAACTTCAGTTTGGCACAAAATAGGTGTGAGATTACATTGTCTGAATACTTGTCATCAACAAAGCAACTGTGAGAAAGTCATAGAATGTTTGTATACCTGAGTTTACATCTCCTGGGTATGTCGGGAATTTCATTCTCATACTTGCCTCGATAATGCCTCAGCATTGAGGAGGTGCTTTTGTTGGTGTCAGAGAACACTGACCAACAAATGTTACATTTCACCTGCAAAAAATAATATGAGTAGTAAACCAAGGGGCTAATTTACGTACATGAGGACGATTGCAGCTAAATACGACAGCATATTTTATCAGAAGTGCCTTTTGTTTACACGGTGTCGGTTCCATCAGGGTATGAATACGCACAAATCTGAAGACTCCTTCCAGAGTGGGGCGTTTTGAAGACGCGCCGCGTCGCATCCTCGTCTGAATGGCAAGACGCACATTCACATTACGTGCGTCTTTACATCACATATGTTCACGCCACATACACTTTCACATTACATTCATGCACCAAGCAGGGTTTTTTGGGGTGACTAGTTTCCCAACTGTTACATCCACTACCACTGATGAAGAAAAAATAACATGAATTAAAAGAAAATTTTATGCATCTTCATGGAAAACATATAACAATACATTACAGTTGTGGTGCGGCACAGTGCTGCAGTGGTTAGCACTCATGCCTCACAGACAGAAGGACCCTGGTTCTATTCCCACACCAGACCTTTCTGTGTGGAGTTTACATGTTCTCCTCATGTCTGTGTGGGGTCAATTAAATTGTATTTATAAAGCCCCAAATCAAAACAAAGTCGTCTCACAGGACTTTACAGAAACACAATCAACTACAGAGATATATGAAAAGTCCAGGGCATCCCCTGTTCTTAGACCCTCCTTCTTGGCAAGAAAACACTTCAAAACCAAGTGGGTAAAAAAGAAGAAATCTTGAGAACCACACTGAAGGATAGATCCACTCCCATGGAAGGACAGGCTATAGATAAACGTCCATTTATGAATGAAGGAGGGGGTTCTGGTCCAGACATCAGACAGGCAAGGGAGGGGGTCCGGGTAACAGGTCAGCACAGGCGAGTCACCGCAGATCCTGTCATCCATGGCTCCCACGCAGACACTGGGTCTTCTCCAGTTTCCTCCCACCATCCAAACACATGCACTGATAGGTTAAGTAGTTAATCTAAAACACCCATAGGTGTGAATGTGACAGTGATTGTTTGTCTATATATGTTCAGCCCTGAGATGAACTGGAGACACATACAGGGTGTACCCCGCCTTCACCCATTGGAGCTGGATCAGGCCCCCAGTGACCCCAGTGACCCCAATGACTAGCTCTTATTTGCACCAGACTTTATCTGTCTGTGTCTGTCTGTCTGTCTGCATTATTCATCTCGGTCAAAAACAAAACAATTGTTGACAGAAGCAGGTATACAAAAAGTAAAACTGACCGCTCTCAGAGTGCTTTTCTAGTTTCTAAATGTTCCAGCTTCAGTTCATCAGTTGTTTTCCTCTAAACTACTGATAAGCCAATAACCATTATTTATAAACTCACATCTGGATCAACTAGATCCAGATATTTTTCTGTCAAATGAAAACAAATGTCAGAAAATATAAACAGTTAAAGTAATAAATATGACCAAATGTACACATTTTGATTTCCTTTTTTCCTGTTCTTTTTTGTCCTTTTTTCCTCTTTTTCCCCCAATGTGTTCCTCTTTGTCTTCTTTGTTTCTTCTTTTTCCTCTTCACTTGTCTCTTCTTTTTCATTTTCTTTAGCCTGTGAAGCCTGACTACGATATAAATTCATAGTCTGGAGACGATCCATGGAGTTTAAGCGTTTGGCTGGGCTCAACAGCTGTCTTTCAAACTGCTCTGCACGTAATAGGCCAATGCTATGACCAATCAGAGCAACGAACAATGTAACGTATACAGAGCAACGAAAACAAGTATAAACTAGCGTCTATCTGGTTGTTTTAACATCCTATAGGCTAGGCTAATTAACATTAACACACCACCACTAAGGAAAAATATCCAACCCAGGTCCATTATATACTCCTTATCCAACCATAGACTGTATATAAGTTCCTACTTCTTTAACCCTGTCGTCATTGTGCTAAGACGCACCCTACAATTTCACTACACAAATGGAGCGTTGTGATTGGATCGGTTCATGGAACTGGTCTTGGCTGAGGTTCTATGGAGCGTCACTTGACCAATGATTCATGCAAACATATTTTTGCCACTACAGGGGGGCTAGTTTACTAGGCTACATTTTCTCATCTTTTTGAGTCTTTTTCCTTTTTCCCTTAATTTTTCTCTCCTTTTTGTTTCCTCCACTTTTATTTTTTCCTCTTTTTCTCTTCACCTGTCAGTAAAAGTGACAGTAAATTTAAAAAAAAAAAAGCTGAAAAGAACCCTGAAATATTGGGCTTATATATAAAGTTCTGTCATTATTCTGAACTGCAGAAGCATGCTCCCTCATCAGTTTAATCCATTCATGTTTTTAGACGGTGCCTCAGTGAAAACTCTTCCCTGTGGAATTAATCACCCCAGTGTTTGAGCGTCTCACCTGCTAATAACCAATTTAATCACTTCCTCCAAGGTTCAACACTCCTAAAATGATATGAGTGGTTGGTTTTTATTAACAGCCAGTGCTTCTATTAAAGGTCAATTAGAAGCTAAGAATTGTTTGTGTGTATGCTCCTGCTGTAATTCATTCGAGTATGACTTAGTCAGAATAATGTGGATGAGCATCATTGATGACACAATCACACACATAAGAAAACGCTGCTGCACATATAGTGTTAATGGATAAAATATGCATTAAATGCACCTTGCATTTCCATATTTCAGTCGTTGCTCCATGTGGCTCACAAACTCTGTATCCTCAAGTGACTTGAAAGGCTTAACATTCACACCAGGAACCATTTTTTTTTTTAAAGAGCCCTTCTCAAGGTCGATGGCACACTTACAACAAGCCTAATTGAGAATTTGATCTAGTCGCTCTAGGGGGTGGACAAAACGCTGCTGTGAATGTTAAAGATGAGCTATCAGGATTTGATCAGAAGCAATGAAAACGCTGTCCTACTTTTAGGTCACTTCTTTCTTTACCTGTGAGGTAGACCAGCCTTTCTAGGACATTTGTATTCCACTAAAAACTACCAGGATATGTGAAAGCACAATAAGCAACAGGCAGTTGAAGTGCAATGGATGTGACCTTTGACCTCAGAACACCAATAAACGACTCAGTTCCTTTTTATTCTTACCCAGTATCTAAACAGATATTACCAGGGTGTGATTTATTAAAAAAAAAAAATGTTTTTTAAAATTAAAAATTGACAACCCTGTTTTTATTTTCACTGATCTTACTGCCTGTGTGTGTGTTTGGTTCTGTGTGAGTGCAAAAACTGAGCTCATGAGATCTGTTCCTGGACGGGTCACGTTCGGGGAGGGGCATTGGGGGTCAAGCCAGAGTCACGTTGGAACGGTTCGCGCCCATTTAGGGTGTTATAGATGTGACAGGAAATGGGAGCATGTTTAAAATATAAAGATATGTATGAAATGTATTATTGAGACCTTTTCTTAAACCTCCATGGAACATACAAAGCATCTACAAAATTGCACAGCATTGTAATAATAGTAATAATAATAATAATAATAGGGGGAAAGGTGCTTTTGAGTAATTTTTCTTTGCATTTTCATTCTATGTTGCTTCTTACATAAGTCTCCATGAGTGAAATAACCTGGAATGGAGGAACACTTCAATGTCGCCCTTTCCTCCACGAGTGATTATACAATTGATTTTTTTTTTCCACCAGTGGTTCCCGCTATAGAAGCAGTAATAACAATTTATCTTGGCTCCTTGTTCCATTACAGCAGAGCTGCAGCAAAAGCAGAGGAAAAGTGCCATGTTTTATGATTTATGGAGACTATTTGACCTGTGCTTATTAGAGGGATCTAGTGAATGTGATGCAGACTTCAGAAATAGACTATGGGCTTTGCTGTGTGATAGCAGCGTGACCATGACTTTCACAGAAGATGGAATGGTGGTCCCAGCTGATGGAAAAACAAGCATGACCCAGTCTGAACACTGCTTTAACATGTATGAGATTTGCTGTCACATCCCAACACTTGTAATGCAATTTCCAGGGTTATTATAGGTACATAAAAATAAAAGTAGGAAATACTTCTGTTGAAATAAAGAAAAAAATTACATTTTCACATAAAGATCAAATCAAATCTATAATATATAATAAACATGACGTTTCTGTATAATTAGTATTGTAAATGTCTGTAGCTCTGGGCAATGATATCACTGGAGTCCCCCTGAGTTCAACACAGAGAAATTAAGTGTTAAATTCAGTATGCTTACATGCACTTAGAGAAATTCTAATTCCCTATTCGCAAGGGATAAGTATTATCTGTGGACCACTGGTAATTTGCATTTACACCCGTACCTCTGTGTTATTGTGTGGTGCATTCAGACGGGATAAACAAAAGTCTGTAATTCATGCAAATTCCAGACATTATGACCGGATATGTTGTAAGTTCACAACATCCTGTTTGGTCTCAATACATTAATGCGGTAGAATGAACACAAAGTATGCATAAGAATAAAGGGGAAAAACATCATTGATAGGGTGCATGCTGTAAATTTGCTCCACTCCTTCAAAATAAAAGCACAGTCAGTGCATATGAAAACAGTCTCCAGATTACAATGGAAGTGAATGAGCAGTTCTTAGCACAGACTTTTCCTATGGCACACCATCGACTGAATCTACAGAGACAATTTCAGATAGTTATAAATACTAAATATAAACATATTGAACATAATTATAAACATGGCGTGACCATATCTTCCTTTTACCGCATGTTGCCACACAATTTCAGCCACTTCCTCCATCTTTCACTCCAGAAAAAGACAGGAGGCGCGCAATTGAAATCACAAACACAGACATGGCACATTCACATGGGACAAAGAACTCAGACATTCTCCGTAATTCTTCAGAATTACCAGTGGTCCATAGCTAATACTGTGTGTACCATGTGAATGGGACATTAGTTGGGCTTATGTCTTTAGTCTTCAGTCCTGTTTACACCTTAGTGGGACTGGAATGAAACAATGGCTCAATGACTAGTGAGTTATTTTTCATCCATAAACTGCCCCCCCCCCCCCCACACACACACACACACACTTATTTCCCCACCTCTGCCTCCCCAGGGAAAAATCCCAGGTTCAAGCATCAGTTTACATCCTGTAGATCTGTTCTTATATTCTTGAACATTGTCAAACCTTCCCTTCAGTCACAGTTTCTTCCTTTTCTTTTTCATAGTTCCTTACTTTTCCAGATCCATCAGACTCCACAGGTGTCTTTAAGTTCTTCCACTTGAGCCACCATCTTGTAACATCATGTGTCAGTGTTTTCACTTTAGTTAGGAAATCTGAATTACATATTTGTTCGATTATTAATCTAGCCCAACAGTGATTGGGTTAGATTATTGTAATCACTGTGTGTGTGTACATCTGTCTCTCTGTGTGTGTGTGTGTGTGTGTGTGTGTATGTGTGTCCACAGAGACATATGCTACAACTTAATGAATACTTGAGATATCACCAATAAATTACATGGGCATATACATATAGCTGATACACATCAGATGCAATGATCTATTTGAGTAAAGGTCAAAGCTCAAGGTTTGTGACCTTGACCTTTAACTAAAAAGTCAAAATCACATTATTGGTTATAACTCAAGAACAGAGGGTCACAGAACTTTTGGATTGGTACCAAACAAAGCAGAATGAAGATTTCTACAATTCTCATAATTGCTCACTTACGACCCATAGTTTTTGAGATCTCTGGAGGTCTATGGTGACATGTCGCAAAATTAACTTGTAACACTGTGTGTGTGTGTGTGTGTGTGTGTGTGTGTTTGTCAAACAGACATATCACACTGTAACTTAATCAATACTGGATATATTATCATAATATTACACACACTGATGCATACATACATATAATGAAATTATCAATATTGCAAAAGGTCAAAGGTCAAAATCACATTATTGGTTCTAATTCAAGAACGCACGAGATTAGTCCTTTTCTGAATACTTGTTCTTTAACAGATCAAGATTCCATCTGTGGTTTAGACTTAGGTTTAGGATTACAGTTAAGGTTAGATCTGAGCTAGATTAAATGATACCCACACACCTGAGATTTAGGGTTAGGATTACCAAGACTAAATGATACCACCTTCTATTTTGGACGGCTACTGTAAATGGGATTCCCACATAAACCCATTACATTGTTAAAACTACACCATTTTGAAAATGTTTAACAACTAAACACATGTGAATAGAAGATACATGTTACTTTTTGACTGTAGTTTCTTCCCACCTCTGTACGCCACCATTTGAAAGGTGAATATGACAGATGACTGTAACGGGCTAACAGAACAGAGGGACCCAAATGCAAGACTCTGACACAGATTTCAGTATTAACACTTTTATGAAATAAAAATGTGTACAATGGTGAATCTGCTGATGTGTGACGGTAGATCAGACCAGGAGCTGAGGGACAAGACAAAAGGCAGATCAGAAAACAGGCAGGGCTCAAAACCGAGTGTCCAATAACCAAAACCAAAATCCAATTCACATTACCAGTATGAAGGCGAGGGTCAATCCACACACACCACACTTATAAGAGAGGACAGGTGGACGAGGCGGGAACAAAACACTGGTCATAAACTAGAAAAAGAAAAAAAGGCTGTTTTTCTTTCCAATGACTCATTACAGTAACACAATTTGAACTGCCCATTTGTTATCTAGACAATGTGCACACTGACCCATATAACAAAATAAAAGCCCATGGCTCCAACAAAGACAAAAAATAAATAAAAGAACACAGGAGGACTGACAGAAACTCACATGACAAGACGACAAAGTCCAGAATCATAACAATGACTTTGAATATTTTCCAATGTCTTTCCCCAAAGTGCTTGTGAATCAACATTTCTCAGCTTTAACCACTGAATCACACATTACAGCTTTGCTTCTGTGGTATAATTTGGCAAGGGCAGAGATAAGTGAGATGTGAAAATGAATAAATGACATGCTTATCTTTGTGTGTCCTTCCTCCTGATCCTAGCATTTGGTAGAGTGATGCCTGAAGGAAACTGCCATGGCTCTTAGAAGCTGGGGGTTATTCCTCACTGATTGGCGTTTATGGAAGTGTTTAAACACAGTGGCTGCCTTCCTGCACCAAAATCCAGGTCTCTCTCCTGTGGCCAGTGATAATATTTAACTACTGACCTTATCTTCTCTCTCCTACACCTCTTCTCAGCCAGTGAAGGGGGGAGCATGTTAATGTCTGACACAGCTCTATCCGTAGCATGTTAATCCATCTGTGGCCCAGCTGATTAAAGATGAATATCGGTGGGTTGGTAAACATGGGCATGCCCCAGGCAGCTTCACCCATGACTACAGCTGCACAGGCCCATGGAAAAGCTTAAACTCCAGACAGCATATAATATTATAGATCCTGTGGTGACATGAATAAATCAAAAGGGTCCCCATTTAATAGAATGCAAACATGGAGCGACATTTATTGTCAAGTGTGTAAACGTCGGTTATGCCACGGCTGAGCATGAGCTAATACGATAAATAAACATGACTTTTTAACATGCTCTTTAACCTGCAGCTTAAAAAAAACTAAAACTACAGACACAGTCAATGTTTGTATGAATATTGTAGGTTTCAAGTAGCATGGCAAGCCCGACTATGATATGAATTCATAGCCTGGATACGATCCACAGACTGAGCTTAAGGGAGATCCATTATTCATTCACTCTCACATGCTCCCTCTGGTGGTGGTAAAGTACATATGTAGCCACAGTTGTCCTGGGGTGTCATAATTTGATTATGAATGTCTTGTTTTGTTAGTTTTTGTGCATCTTCCTTTTCTGACATTGTTACTGTCTGGGCTTTTATTTTGTTGGTTCATGTTCACTGTGTCTTGTTTTACTTCCACTCACCAGTGACCTGTCACCCAGTTAATTTAACTGTGATGTGTTTCACCTGGCATCTGTTGTATAAATGTTGGTCTCTCCCGGGGATTAGACGTGAGATTGTTTGCCCTGATGCATCACTTGAGCGTTTGTCTTTGTGCTTGGTATTCCTCGTGTATAATCTGGTTCTGGATTTTTGGTTCTCAGTCTTTTTGTCTGTTCTGCTGCTGCATCTGATCTCCCAGTTGTGGACCCGGTGTCTGCCCCTGGGGCCCCCCTGGGCCCCAGGTTCTCCACTCCTGCCTCTGTCTGAATTGGCTGTGTCAAAAGGTCTGTGATGATCTGAGGCGTTGGAACAACCTCCCCATCTCCCTTTTGGGACAAATAGCAACAGTCAAAATGAAAATATTACCTAAAATCAAATATCTCTTCTCCATGATTCCATTTAAACCCACATGAAAGTGGTTCCAATCGTTAGACTCCGCTATTGGTAAATTCTACTCAAAGAATAAAAAGGCTAAGATCACTTTGACTACCCTCCAGAAAAATAAATCCGAAGGGGGACTGGAGGCTCCCAACTTCATATATTATTATTTATCCAACCAAATACAATATCTCACCAAATGGATACATCTACATGAATAATATAAGTCCTGGCTGGAACTAGAACAGTTAGATTGTAACCAGATCAATATGTCTGACCTTCCCTTTATCACTTCCGCCCTTAAACATCATTCCTGCTTCAAGAACCCTATGATCGCTTCCACCTTGTCTGCTTGGTGGAAAGCACTGAAAATCACAGGCTCCCAATTAAAACCCAGTTTACTCTCCCCAATCTGGCACAACCCTGATTTTACAAACAATAAAATAGCTCTTTATTTCAGCACATGGGCAGAGAGAGGAGTCACTCACCTCCATCACCTTCTGGATGACAACACATTTAGGACATATATAAAGTTATTCCAAACATTTGAAATATAGAATGGTAATTTTCTTCAGTACCTACAGGTAAAGAAGATGATTACAAATAGAATTCCATTGCTTCAGACTACTTTACAGCCAACGGACCTACAGCCACCTGAATTTGTTAAATACACTGTGAACCTGTCTCCAAGAAATAAAAAGAATCTCTCAAAAATGTATAGTTTAGATAGACACACTCTATACACCTTCCAACTAAAAAATGGGAAAAAGACCTATCCAAATCTTTTGACTCTGATTTTTGGACCCAGATCTGTGAAAATACATTTAAAATGACAAAAAACACCAACTTACAATTGATCCAATATAAGGTGCTTCACAGAACGCATATAACACAATATAAACTGTATAAAATGGGCTTCTCTCACTCAGACACATGTATGCAATGCACCCAAAACATGACAGACACTTACTTTCACGCTCTGTGGCTTTGTACACCTGTCTATCAATTCTGGGTAACAATCACACAGAAACTCTCCAATATTTTGGACATTTGCCTAATTGGTGATCTAACACAAACAGCCCTTCCACATATTCATATCCAGCCCACACTTGCAGCTATCGCCATCGCCAAAAAACTATTTTAGTTAACTGGAAAGATAAGAAAGCCCTCAACATCATCCATTGGCTGAACCTCCTCACAGAATACATTTCACTAGAGAGAATATCTGTGATCAGAAAAAAACCATTGGACTCCTTCAAAGAAAAATGGTCTCCATTTATTAAATCAATAAATATTATGCCGTATGCCATTTCCCTCATAAAATTGTAATTATTATTCTGTCTGTGTGTATGGTCTGACTTCTCTCTACTTTATTTCAGTTCATTAACCCTCTACCTTTTTAAGTAGGATGGCACCATGGACTTCAAGGCTGTGTGCATGCACTGGTGGTGTCCCTTCCCTATTACTCTTGGGGTTGCTCTCTGGCTCTGCGGGGCTAGCGTGGCTCAGGCCCCTCTGCCTCGGGGTGTTGTCCCCAGTGTCCCCTTTGAGCCCTGGATCTGCTGGGTCTGTGCACTCTCCTGGGGCCTTGGGGGTGTCGGTGGCTGGTCTCTTCTGGGGTGCCCTGGCTGGCCCTGGGGTTTGGGGTGGGTCGGCTCTCTGGCCGCTCCCCTGTCCCTTCCTGCTCTGCTTTCCTCCTCCTCCCTCCTCTCCCGCCCACCGCTCATCCCCATCCCTCTCCCTCCCCTGGGGGGGCTGGGGGCCCTCCGCTGCCTGGGGGGCTGGCATGGGGGCCGGGTGGTCTCTCTGGGGGAGTGGCTCTGCCTCATCCGGGCACAGGCCTTGGCACTTGCCTGTGTGCCGCCACTGGAGATTAGCTTCTGCTGGCTGAGGGCTTCTGTCCGGACCTGGGGCTGTCCAGGGGAGTAGTGGGGTGGGTGGGGTTTTGGTGGTGGGCACCCTGCATCCTGGGCATGCCGGCTCTGGAGTGGGCGTGGGGGCTCTTGACCCTCACTTCCTGGTGGTGTGGCCTGGCCCTCCCTCCGGGGTGGGATGCTGCATGCAGCTGGCCCATGGTGAGACTCCGGCGTCTACTGGGACGCTGGTCTAGCCCTGCGACTTCTGGGGGCTTTGGTGCTGGCTGGGCTGGTTGGGGTTGGGTGGGCCCACCTCGGTCTCTTGCCTCGGGGCATCAGTATCAGTGGTCACACTACGTGTCTCCCCCGCTGCTCTGTCCTCATGAGCCAGACCCACACCAGACTGCCTCTTACTGTGCACTTCACACACTTCACACCTCAATTGTATATAGCTACTCTTACGCACATATAGGGACACAACAGTTAGGCCCTCGAGAGCAGGTGAGGGCGGGAATGATGGGCTCTGTGGTGGGGCAGATGGCAGGGCTCTACGGCCTTGTCTCTTCCCCATTACCCTCTTGCTTGCCTCCCCTGCTCTCTAATTTCTTTTTAATGCACCACACATATTCACACCTTGGGGGTAGATCTGGGATGGCTCGGGGAACTTAGGCCAGGGTAGGCTGCAGAGTAGCCATCCTCTGTGGTCCTCTGGCCTGCCCCCTGGATGCCTCGCTCAGCCTCCCCACTTTTAATGCACCACATGACACTCAGGGTTACACTATCACGGTGCAGGGATAATGCCTCCAGTCAGGGATCTGGAGACATATTAACAAGGAGAAATTGGGGGGATTTCACTGGTGGGACCCGGCTCCCTTATGGCTATGGGGTTGCGGGGGTGGACTACCATTCATCCTGCTGTGGCTGGGGGGTCCCCGGGACCTGGGGGCTGTGGTCGGGGGCGGTGCTCCTGCTTGCCCGTCATGTCCAAGCTGGTGCGATGGCTCTTGGTGGGCCGCGGGGGCTGGATTGGACATTCTGGTGGGCACTGTGGCTGTGCTGCAGGCTGGTGGCATGCGGTGGCTCTGTCCTGGTGGGTTGTCGGGGCGGTTTGGTGGGGGCTGGGGTGGGCGGGGTTGGGGTTAGAGTGGCGGGTGGGTCCTTGTGCCCCGGGCCGCCTGCTCGGCAGCTGCTCCCTCTTGTTCTCCGGGTTTGCGTCGTTCACGGTGGCCCCATTCTCTTTTGCACTAGTATCCTCTTCTGGCCTATTCTATTCTATTCTATTGCATTCTATTTTATACTATTCAAGAGATCCACAATTATGGTGCTCAGTACCAATTGTTTAATTATTTATTTATTGTATCTCTTTTTCTTTTGTGCTGGTTTGGTTTTCTCCTTTTTTTCCAATTTATTTATTTTCATTGATGGACAGTTAGTAGTTGGGAATAACACACCACCTTACAATCTTTAACTGCAATAGCACCGCCTGTTAATTTCTGTCCCTGTTCGTCCTGTCCATCCTGTCCAGTCTTTGTTTCCTCCACACATCACTGAGGTGTAGCACTGCCCTCCCTGGCTTATAATAGAGAGTTCTAATCAAGAATGTCTGCTCAGCTTTCAGGTAGGACCGATGGTGGTCACACACATGCACTAAATATTAAAATATTTGGCTGCAAGACAAAAATATGCATTGATCTCAAACCATGTTGACTCCCTCTCTGTGGAGTTAAACAATGAGAACAAAATGCAGACAAATTGTAAAAAAGGGGGAAAAAAAGTGGGACGAGGGACAAAGGACTTTCTGAGTCTCTCAGTGCGGCAGCGGAGAGAGAGCGCTGGAAATCCTCGAGCTCCACTGACAGGAGAAGCGTCGGATGTTGACTGCAAACCTCGGCAAAATGACAAAATACCTGGGGACTGTCTTTGACAACCTGCTCAAGTTTTCCTCTAACACAGAGGGAATCCTCAGGAAGTTCCATCAAAGCCTGTAATTATTGAGGAAATTTAAATCTTTTGGGGTCAACAAAGACATCCTCACCACATTCTATGATGCCTTCATAGAAAACATCATAACATTTTAATTCATTTGCTGGTTTCACTCTATTATTTTGAAAAAACAGAAAGGACATCAAATACAGTTAAAGTCTGCTCAAAAGCCATTGGCCAACCTGTTCGTACTCCCAACACATTATGCGAGCAACACTGTCATGATCCGGACTCAAGGTGTGATGTTTTGTCTTAATTTTCCATTTGTCTTCATGCATTTTTGTCATTGTTAGTGTTTGGGCTTTAATTTGGAATCTGTGTTTCATGTTTCACTTTTGCTCTTTGCTTCCTGTCACCAGTGTTTTCCCAGCTTCTCGTTCATTTCTCCTTGATGTGTCCCACCAGTCTTCCCCAGTATATATGTCTCCACTTTGTCCAGTGCAAATTTGGTTCTGGTATTCTGGTTATTTCGGTTTCTGTCTTTGCCCCTGTCTGTCTTGCCTGGATTTGTGTCTGTGATCTCTAGCCCGTCCCCGACCATGAGCCTGCTTTTCCCCTGCTGGTGCCTCATTGTCTTTCAGACCCTGGACCGGACCTTTCTTCTGGACCCCAGTATGATTTTTGGATTTTCGTGGACACTAGTGTTTGCCTGTTTTTTTTTGTTTGTTTTTTTTTGTCTGCATTTGTTCTCGTTGTTTAACACCACAGAGAGGGTGTCAACATCGTTTGAGATCAACGCATTTTTTAGTCTTGCAGCCAAATATTTTAATATTTAGTGCATGTGTATGACCATCATCGGTCCTCCCTGAAAGCTGAGCAAACATCCTTTATTAGAAGTGTTTGCCTGTTTTTGACCCCTGCCTGTCTGCCTCCTTCCTCAAATAAGGTCTTACTGAGGAATCTTCCGCTCCATATCATTTTATTGTAATCAATAAAATCTGTAAACGCAGCCTATTGTCTTTGAGTCCTGCATTTGGATCCATCCCTTGTACTGAGAACGTCACATCCATCCCTTGTACTGAGGCTGTCCAGCTCCTTAACTCCAAACCTCGAGGCACTTAAGCACTTTACAACCGCACTGCACTGCCTTAGCACTTTAGTTGTGCACTCAAAAAATAATTCATTGGATGAACGTAATTTTACCTTGCCACCTATATTCCATCTAAACGAATCATGCTAAGTCAGTCTATCTTGATTGTGTTAGTCTGACTTAAGTAAATTAAGTTACAACATAATTCATCCTTGTTGGATGAACTAATATATGTTCTGTTATACTAATATCTTGTTTTAGTGTTATTTTCACTGTTAGTGTAAGCATTATGTTTAATTCAATTACCAAAGATCCACTAACATATATAAAGAACATGCAAAAACAGTTTTTGCACTTGGGTGCGACAGAACCACAACACCCGATCTTTGTCTTTAATGTATCCATGATATGCCACAGTACAACTTAAATGCTGAATAAAACAGTGTCTTAAATCCTTGAAAAAATATATTAAACCAATTTTCTCCAGGACTCCTGTTTTTTGTGTCAGATATTAACTAAATGATGCTGTATTAGGAGTTAGTGTTTAGTCTTACAAAAATATGTGCACTTCTATCATTTAACATTTAATATTCAAGATGTAATATTCAGTTTCAACCAAACCAACCAAAATGTTTGTAGAATATTTTCCAAACAATATAATTGAGACTCAGTAAAAAAAAAAGCCTCAAACAATCTTAATACAATGTTTGCATAACTATAAAAACATTTTATCACTTTAAACACTGAATTATTGCAATCAACACATGTGCACTCTTTTAAAGAAAATCAAAAATGGTAAAAATAAATAAAAAATAAATACTGTAAAAGAAATGTCTGAAAATCTTTAAATAAAAATAGGGGCCCAAAGTGCCAGCAACAATTGTTTGTGTGCTCAAAAACACTGTTCTGTGTTGTCTCCATCCACACACAGAGGAGAGTTTTCAACACATGAGATGAAAAGCTTAATCTCAGTCATTGTGCAAACTAAACTGTCTGTTGGAACATTTTTCTTCTAAGTTTGAACTTTCAAAACAAAAATGTGCATTGGCAGACATGTGGACTATTGCCATGCTTGAATCATCTTCATCAGTCTTAAGCTTGTTTTTCAGGAACTGTGCCTTGGATGACAACCTCTGCCCATCCAGCTTCAGCAGAATCCTCTGCAGGACTTCAAAAGTGCATTTGAGCTTGGGTGGGTAGCTCAGGTTCAGACAGTATATTTGTCTGAATAACAGTGCACAAGCCATCGCAGGGTCCCCTAAACCACTGAGGACCTCCACACCTTCAATCAGGACACCACTGTCCTCTGGATCCTCTCCAGGCTCTGCACCCTTCTTCTGTAGGATGTCCACTCCCATCACAGTTTGTTCCATTGAAGAGTTGGCCTCAGTGTCTGTGCTCTATGGAGAAAAATAAGACAATAGATGCATTTACTATGAATCGAGACAAAGTATGGAAAGCACAAATTAAGTCGTACATTTGGAGATGTACAGAAGTAAAACAGATCTGTACATTACAAACATGGTACAAAGTGAAATGGAAGTGGAAGGCCTGGCCTGCTTTTGTACTAAATATATTAAAATTTAAAATATGAAATCTGGCTATTCTATATCTCGTTTTCAACCTTGCAAACACATTTCAAAATAGCACATGATTAAAAACAGCAAAGTAAAATGTACTTTAGTTGTACAGGGTTTTAATGTGTTAATATGCTATATTTATCACCCTTTATTTTTGCTTCAAACTTCACACATCCAGCAAGTAAATATGCGCTTTCTCTGACTGGCTACACTTAGTGAATGTAACTCACCATATGTTGCTTAAGGAGTTTTTCATGGTCTTCATTCAGGATGAATGCTTGTCGTGTATGTATTGAGTCATCCTGTGGAAAAAAGGGAACCAGGATTCTTGGAAGTTTTGCTTTAATACATAGAGATTTATACTTCTGTCATAGTCATGACAGGGACATAAAAAGTATTTCATGAGCATAGGTCTACAAAATTTAATACAAACCTTCGAAAAAGGGCTCCCTTATCTGTCTAATTTTCTTTCCCAGCTGCTCCACCTTTCCCTTTAAAGAGCTCCATCATGCATGGAGAGTATTGGTCAAGCTCAGCAAAGAATGTAGATATGAGAGGTACAGGTACTCATCGATCTGAGAAACACCAACAATACACTTGTCACTCATAGTATTTGACCATCACAACAAAATACAAAATACAGGAGGAATGAACAGTGAACTACTACTGCAGCTGTTCAATCATGATACTATGGTGGAAGGAAAACATTTAAAATGATTTAACTTTGTTTTTGTTTAGTTTTTTTTATCAAAATGCTTCAGAGTTTCACAAGGTAAGAGGACATACAAAGGAAGAAGGAGAGAGGAGCCCTGACCCAGTGCCTCACGTAAATAAAAACTAATGTTAAGCTAACATTAACAGTGAGAAAATATGACCAAAATATGTCTCACAAATGTCTGTGTACAATTTATCATAGTATATATATATATATATATATATATATATTTATATATGTACATAAATATATATAATCTGGATTACTTACCTTTGATATCACAGCTAGCAAAGTATCACTCGATAGACTCTGTCAACCTTTGGATTCCGACTTCCAGAACATTCTCTGACGGCGGTGGGCGTGGCGCATGTGCAGTAGCTGTACTGTACCTGTCAGAGTCATTGATTTGAAGCACCTCATTCTCATTGGATCGAAATGCATGAATCTAATTAATCAGATTTTTCTTTAATTCATGTTAAACAAACAAGAATGAATCTTTTAAGGTACATAAACTCAATAAATTCATTTTGAGAGAATCGAACACATGCCCTGGGTGAGTTTTGTGAGTGTGTGTTGATTTTAAACTATGTGACTGTTATAAATCTGTAACTTGTGGTGTACTTTAAAGCCTTTTAAGCTACTTTTATGCAACTTTACATTGCCACATGTCACCTTTGACCTCCAGAGATCTCAAAAACTATTGATTATAAGTGATAACACCAGGCATGAGAACTGTAGAAAAATCTTCACTCCGCACCGTATGGTACCAATCTGAAAGTTCAGTGACTCTCTGTTCTTCAGTTAATGTGATTTTGACCTTTTAGTTAATTGTGACCATGACCTTTGACCTTTTCCTCAAGTGGATTATTGGATCACATGCGCATTAGCTATATATATGCCCATGTAATTTCATGGTGTTATCTCAAGTATTCATTGAGTTATAGCATGATATGTCTCTGCACACACACACACACAAACACAATTTTGGGCAATGTTTTTCAATAAAAATATATAAATAACTTTGTCTCTTTCAGTTAAAAACTGATTACGGCTTAATTGAAATAAAAACAGAAACATTACATGTACATTAAGAAAGAAAAAAAAAGTTTTGTATTATTAAGGACAGCTGTGACAGAGGAGATGAAGGATTTTGTGTAAATGTTTTTCTTGGCCAGTTTTGTCCGGTACTGTTTGGCTGATGGCAGCAACCTGAAGGAATGATGGAGTGGATGGGAGGGGGTGGGAGGGGTCCTCGGTGATGAGGGTGTCGTTCCTCATCACTGAGCGGTGGTACAGTTCAGACAGAGGGGCTTGTGCTGTTTGAGTGATTTTACTGGCCTTATTTATTATTTGGGAAAGTTTTGTTTTGTCTTTCATGGTCAGAAAATTGAACCAAGTTGAGATATTATAGTTGATGATGGATTTGATGAGTGATTTATAAACAAGGGTTCAAATGTTCTTGCTGATGTTGAAAGACCTGAGCTTCCTCAGCAGATGGAGATGCTGCTGCGCTTTCTTATTCACAGCATCCACAGAGGTCCAATTTCACGCATCGAGATTACATACAAAGTAAACGCAGAGACGTGTTTGGATGCAGATTCACCTCAGGATTGGATGCATTTGCTGCAGCGTTTGCAGGAGCATCCGGCACGTTAACACGGCTTCGTTTGCCACAAATACACTTAAGCACTTGAGTTGAAAATATGGAACTTTTCAGGTGAATTCGCATGACGCCGTGCTTTGGGCTGACTTTGGCTCAGTTTGACACCCTGTTCCGCCACTGGTGTTGGCAGCATTTACAAAGTACCGCTGAAGGCAGACGTTATCCAGGCGGAGTTCCTGGAGGAGGAGGTTGAATTCCCTGTGCTGCAGGCGCTTTTGCAGGATCAGCTGAACCCAAAAGCAACGGTGTCTGGTTCTCTCACGTATCTGGGACCTCCAGTTCAGGTACAAAGCAACAATCGCTGTGATCTCAGCCATAGAAGAGGAGAGACTGAATTGGTGGCGCAGATTTTATCTATTGAAAATGAGTGGGCTCGCTAGTTCCATATCTGCTGTCCACCAGTGTTCAGACTTGGGTATTTACATGGCATGTCACAGGTGTTACACACATTTAAATTAGCCAACTTGCATTCGGTGTGGCATATCGTATATCAGCATCTGATATCTGCATTTGTTTGTTTGTTTGTTTATTCGATTCGCACAAAAGAAGATAACAGAGAAAATAATACAATACAATATATAAAAACAGGTGCAGGAGGAGGGGAAAAAGCATGTAAGCTTATACTAGCCCTCCTCCTCTAAAGTTAACAAAATCAATCATAATTGTAACATAGAATACAGTTATATATTGTAAATGAATAATAAATAACAATAAGGTTAATCTAATAATAAACGGTATTAATATAAATAACAATTTCAAAGTACATTAAGGTAGAACCTCTGATTGTATTGTCTTATTGGTGATTGTATCAATAAAATCACCAATGAGGATATAAAACAATCAATCATATAAATTAAGGAAAAGGAGACAAGGTCAACATGAGTGGCTGCTACAGGGGGCTGGGGTGGCTTATCAGGTGGATTTTTAAGGCTCTTTTAAACGAAAGAAATGAGGAAGTAGTGTTCGTGGGGAGGGGGATTATTCCATAACGTGACACACTTGTATTTAACAGACATTTGTGCAAGGGAAGTTCTAAGTAGGGGGATATGTCATTTATTGTACTGGCGAGTTTGATAAATGTGAGCGGAAATTAAGAAAACCGTCATATTTCCATTATCCTTAAGAGTCCACTATCCCTTAAAGGTGGGGTGGGAGATCTTGGAGAAAATGGTGCAGCAATTCAACTGTGAGATTTTGAAAATAACTACACTCTTCTAGCCTAGCCGCACTAGACCCTCCTAGCAGCAGCAAATCTAATGTGTTACCGTAGTAGTCTAGTTACGCACTTTTTGCTAGATTTCCCTGAAACTGGTCGACCAATCACAGTGAAGTATAGAGTTGGGGGGCGGTCGTAACAAAGTGATGCTGAAACGATTCGGAGAGAAACCACTGGAAACAAACATAGAAGAACAACAGGTGTATATTTCCTTTTTGAGTGAAGGATGTGAAAAAATGTCAGGAATCTTTAAATTCTTTTTACAGAAGCGACAACAGTTAAGCTCCATAATCCACCATTTTGTTTAGTCATTCCTAACTTTTTTCTGACTCCTCTGTCAACTTTCCGGTGCTCTAACTACATCATCCTAAAGATTACGCTGATTAGTTGTAGTACCGTCCTATTGCATACAGAGGATTTGAAAGACAACCTTTTAGCCCCGCCTCCCCTGACTATGAAGCAGCACTAGACCCATACATGTAACGAATAGGGATAGCGCTGCTAGGCTAACACTCTTCCGCATCATTTCCCTTTTGTCAAACCTTCATTAACTTCAGTTCTCTGCTCTAACTGCAGCCTGTGCTGTTCAGTGTTGCGTTGGTAGATACCACGTTATAGAGATGCTGTTAAACTGGGACAGTGTTTGTATGAAAAGGTTTAATGGGGTAGGACTAAATAACTTTAGTCTTCCTACTCCTGTTTGTTCATGTACATTTTAAGGCATAAGACATTGTAGTATTATGTCACCATTTTTATTTTATTTTATTTTATTTGCATTTGTGTTTTTAAACTGTGGTTACATGGTCTAAATAAATAAATACATAAAACAGAACAGAAGCAGTGCAGACTCACTACTATGTCCTTGATGTATAAATCAGTGCACTGCCTGTTGTCATGGATGAAGGCACCAGAGACATAAGTTAACATAGAAATGTCGGCGAACAAGACTGAATGAGCAGCTCCCACAACCAAAATGAGTCCCAACACTAAATTCATATAAACACATGCAAACTTACTGAACCTTTCATCTTTCTTGTAGCATATCCATTGTAATGTAATGACTAATATGAATATGAAGCACAAAACACAAGGTAAATAAATCTTTCAAACGTTCCCTCATCTGTTAACATGATTTCTGCCCATAGCTAATATTAAAGCATTTGTACGGGTGAAAACAACTCCTACCATCTGATGTTAATGCACTATGTCATGCCAATGCCTTTGCTTTTCCTCTAGGGTGAGTCGTACATCTACATTTTTTATGACACAGAGAAGTTATTGCAGAAAAATCTGAATATATACACAAATGAATTATGTGCTCGTCCTCAGCTGACACACATTTGATGCTTTAATCTGACTGGCAGAAGACAAATGCTTAAGTATTTATAAAAACATAAAAAGACAATTGATTAATGCAGTGTTTTTGTTTAGCATGTGCTCCAGATCACCCAGAGATTTCCTTTAATTGTTGTTCCAAGTGTCTTCTTCAGCTGACACAAACAGAATATGTGCCACTTCTGTCCTCTCTGGAGACACCACTGTCACCCGTAGCTGAACAGGAAGTGCTAAACCAAAACCACTTCTACGAAATACAGCGGTACCTCAATTTATGAAATTAATTTGTTCCAGAAGTTTTTTCGTAACATAATTTTTTCATAAGTAGAGTCGCATTTAAATGTAAAAGGGCCCCAAATACTACCCCCTAAACCAGGGGTCTGCAACTCCGGTCCAAGAGAGCCACTATCCAGGATGTTTTAGATGTTTCCCTCTTCCAACACAACTGACGGTCGTTATGAGACTTCTGTAGAGCTTAATGACAGGCTGATCATTTGAATCAGGTGTGTTGGAAGAGAGGTACATCTAAAACATGCAGGACAGAGGCTCTCTAGGACCGGAGCTGCAGACCCCTGCCCTGAACCTTTTACAAATGATAAAAGTATACAAATTTTGTATGAAATATGTGTTAAAAGTAAAAGAAAATTATTTATTCAACCATTAAAATGAACAAGACATTTTACGTACCATTGTGTTTTTTAATTGTCACTGTTTTTCGCTAGCCTAGCCGTGCTGGACACCCCATAGTGGCAGCAAATCTAATGTGCTACCGTAGTAGTCTAGTTACACTCAATGTAAATTTTGGCTAGATTTCCCTGAAACTGGCCGACCAATAGAGTCAGAGGGCAGGTGTAACAAAGTGACACTGTGTTTCTGTGAAAGACAGACGTCTAGTGATAACTCAAGTCCTGTGTGAATGCGCATAGAGAGACCTTGTTAAAGTCGATAGCGGCAGTCAGTTGTCATTAGTAATGCACTACGGCGCAGCTGTAGCTAAATCAGACGGCGGAACTTAGGCAATGTGCACCGCAATGCTCAGAGCGACAAAGTTAGAAAGAGCAATGAAGTGAGTTTAATATCTTTGTTGTTTGTCGTAATGGTGTGAAACCTTGCACTGCAACCTGCCATGGTACTGGAAAGTCGCCCTCCAAATTTCAGATCATTTTTTGGAGGTGTGCAGGTGTTAGGAGTTCCACAGACAAACAGGACAGACTACAGACATAGATTTGTTGAATTATAGATAGATGTTGCCAAGACTGTTTTCCTTATTTTTTCATTTACACTAAGTTAATAAAATAACCTAAAGGTAGGATAGGAGATCTTGGAAAATGGTTCCTGCAGCTATATTTTGAAAGTATACACACCCATGCCTCTTCATCAGTCCATTCACTAGAACTCAAAGTCAATTATCATCCTAAACAACAAAACAAAAGTTTTAGAAGAATAAAATAAACACCATAGGAAAACAAGGGATAAGGACAATATTTTATGGTGTTACACCAGCAGTTTACACACATTTGGTAACTTAGCTAAACCTTCTGGAACATTCTGTTTGGTCAATATCTGACATTTTGTCACTGACAGGGTGAATACTATACCCATAAGTCATTAGTATGTCCAAATATTATAGAATCATAATGGTATCATTGTACATATGGAGTAGAAACATGGTCACCTTAACATCAGTCATAGCCTCTTTTCGTTTTTCAGTTGATGCCAGCGCTGGAAAGTTGTCGTGATTCCCACCCTTGTAGTGTTCCATTCTTCGCTCCTCTTCCTCATGGCCGTAGCTGTTTCAAACATAGTTTTTACTTTGGTTTTGATGCCGGTTGTCGGCTTTTCCGCCTCTGGTTCCACCCTCTAGACTGGACTGAAACATTTTTTGCAAACATTCTCTTTCAGTGTGTGATATGGGATCATGAAGAAGTTTTCAAACAATATGGTAAAAAAAAAAATCCAAAAAAAGATCTCCCACCCCACCTTTAACTCATTAAAATGTGCATATGTAACAAACTGATTTTTTTTTAAGCAGAAAAAAACCCTCTTGGTTTTAAACTGAATTTACTAACCCCCATGAATCATTTTTCAGAGTGCAGGATCTTTGCCAACACAGTTTTGGCTCAGTCTTTACAAACCAAACACCACTGCATATAAGTAATAAACTTTGACAAATTAAGGTTAATATGTGCTTCTGTGATACATCTGTCAGTCACTGTCACTACAAATACAGGCAAAATCAATTCCCATTATATTTGCTTTATATTTATATTGCATTATATTTGTCTAACCAAATTCCTGCAATTCCTGTCAATGTTCTGTACTTTTATAGTTGTTTTCCACCTTCATACTTTACATTAGCCTCACATTCACCCATTTTTACACACACATTCATACACCAATAGGTTTCTAAGGGCGTATTCACATGGTAAAGTCCAGACCAAGGTTCGGACCGGAACCTTTTTTTTGCCTTTTCACAATGTACTTATAATCCAGACTTTATTTACAGTCTTCATTCACACTGTATTGAATCAAGGGGAACAACGGACTTTAGAATGTCATGTCGTCAATGCGTGTACAGCGTGTGTCTCTCTATACTCGACCCTGATTGGTTAGTTGATGAGCACTGTTGCAGGAAATGCTCCCAGATAATGGACCCAGTTACTAGATTCATAATATTTGCCCTATTTTGGCAATGTTGCCAACTCTCGTACCAGTGTTCCCACCAGTGGCTTGTCTCCAATTCAGTCTTTATAGTATCATCCGTCCAAATTTCAATGAAATACCTGGTTTCCTCATCTCCCCATGTATTCCCGCGACTCATGCTTGAACGTTGACTAGATTCCGAGCACGTGACTGTGACGTAATTGGTCCGATAGTCCGGACCAAGGTTCGGGGGAGGTTTCACACTTGTCAATAAGGTTCGAACTTTCCTGGAAAGTCTAAAAGTCCGGATTTTCTGAGTGCTATGTGAATACGCCCTAGGATTCTGCCAGACCTCCATAGCTCATTTGGTAGACTGGGTTGTCCATTAACCGAAGGGTTGGCGGTTCGATTCCCACTCTGTCCTAGTCGGTCTGTTGTGTCTTTGGGTAAAGACACTTCACCCTCATTGCCTCCAGTGTCACACTGGTGTATGAATGTTCGGTGGTGGTCAGAGTAGCCGTAGGTGTGAAATGGCTGCCACGCTTCGGTCAGTCTGCCCCAGGACAACTGTTACTACATATGTAGTTTGCTACCACCAGAGAGAGCATGTGAGAGTGAATGAATAATTGACCACTAATGTAAAGTGCTTTGGGTTGTAAGACATTTCTAAGTTCATGGAATGAAAGCTTCCAAGATGATCTAAGATTAACAATTCATTGACAGTTCACATGAACGGTACATAAATGACCAGTGCTGGTTGATAGCACATACATCACTGTCCATTTGTTTACAAAGTCTTTGGTAATATCTTCTTCATGTGCTTCACCCCACCGAACAGATGGGTTGGGTGTTGAAACATCATCTGAAATGACCTTCTATTGGGTCACTTGCTGGTGAAGAGTTTGGTTTGTGTTTTTGGCGTCTGTGTCATCGCCATCATCTTCCCCTGTCTCCACTCTGTTGACCTTATCTCGACTTGTCCTTGTACCAAGGCTAAACACCCTGTGAGTGTCTCTCTCTTTACAATATCAATCCTGTGACCCCAATGTATGACCCTTGCCCCAGCTGAATAATATTTAACCCCAATAACTAACGAACTACCAGTGTGCCTTGAAAAGTGCTATAGGAATCTAATCCATAATTATTATTATTACTAGGGTTCAGTGTCTTTGCCCAAGGACACTTGGACATGTGGACAGCCAGAGCTGGGATGAAAACCACTAACGTTTAAGTAGACCTGTTCAAAAAACCTTTTTTTTTAGTTATTTTAAAGCCAATTGCTGTGATTCCCATTCTTCCAACTGTGGAATGATCAGAAATCAAATTATTTCGATTTTGGACCATGGGAAGACCTGCCTCATTAGCCATGAAGTTGAAATGTTTTGTCAAAAACGCCTGATGTGTTGTGGCATTTTGACTCATAACTTCACTACCATTAGCCGTAGGTAATTTTGTGGGTATCACATGAAATGTGACTAAATTTCCTGTAAGGGGATACACAGTACATTAGTAATTTAGACAGGCATCATTGTTTTTAAAGCAAAAATGTGCTACATTTTAGGCGATTTTTGGGGTGTCAGATCAGGCATCACATCATTGTACCTCATACATGAACTGAATTAAAGAAATATAATGTCAAAGTGAAGTTTGAAATAAAACTAAATTACTAATGTATTGGGTATCTCCTTACAGGAAATGTGGTCACGTTTCATATGATACCCCCCAGAATGCCCTATGGCTAATGGTAGTGAAGTTATAAGGCAAAATGGGGCAACATGTCAGGTGCCTTTGACAAAACTAAACATTGAAAATAATGGCTCATGCTGCAGGCCTTCCCATGGTCCAAAATCTAAATAATTTGATATCTGGTCATTCCACAGCTTGAATGGTAAAATGGACGACACCTATATAGCTCTTTTCCACCTTCATGGTGCTCTTTCCATTATCCTCACATTCACTAATTCACACACGCTCATACACCAGTAGGTTTGTAAGGTTCTGTCAGTCCTACTGGGAGACTAAGGGTTCAGTGTCTTTGCCCAAGGACACTTCAACACGTGGACAGCCAGAGCCGGGACGCGTACAGCCAACCCCTCAGTCATTGGGTGACCCACTCTACCAACTAAGCCATAGCAGCCCTTGAAGAATGGGAATCACATCAATTGGCTTTAAAATAAGAAAAATTGTTTTTGAACAGGTCTCCCCTTCAGTCATTGGACAACCTGCTCTACCAGAGCTCAGGGTAGATTTCTCATCTCACATTCAAGGGCATAGTTTGTGACTGACGTCTCCAAACAAACACAGATGCTGAAGTTTGGGCATTCATCCAAAAGAACATGTACAAAGTTCTTTAATTTCCATTGCTGATTTTAAAAAGTGAACTCTAAGTGTTTTATAATGGTAAACCTTTACACTTCAATGAGTGATTTGTGGGTTTTAGTTTCAATGTGTGAAAAACTACACAACTCTGCATAATAGACAAACATTACAGAGGAAAAAATACTTTTTTTTGCAGATTTAAAAAAAAAACTTTTTCTTTAATAAATGGTACTTTAGTGCATCATACATATTATACATTTTCTCATCTACTTTTCTATGACCAATTAATTTCCTGACCTAATGCTAACCTCAGAAAAACCTTGTTGCTTCTCTGCTCAGTATTTTTTCAGTTGGACACAGTAGCACGTGTGCAGGGAAATGAATTCCACATGAAAAATTGACTTAATTGTGATTTTAAAAAGCCTTTAAATCACTGCTCCTATCTTTTATCGACATATGGAACAAACTGCTATGGATTTTACTGACCTCTAAAGCCTATTAATGCACTTCATATATCATCAACTCAACAAAACTGCAGCTTTTTAATATATGTCTTTGAGCACAATATAACTTTCACCACCAAACTATGGCTAAAACTAGGATTTTTTTCAGGGGGTGGGGGGTTGTTTTAGAGCACATAAATCAAATATACCCAAATCTGGCCCCACAGTGAATTGACACTGTTATTATATTGCCATATATATCATTATATTTATCCTGACAGATCTAGTATGTACAATCAATCAACCTTTATTTGTCCCAAAACAAATTACACAATAAACAGACAATTATAAAATAATAAATAATGGGGGGGGGGGGGGTTTAAAGTTATCTTTTCCTCTTGGAATTTAGAAAAGAGATAGCAGCAGAGTATTTAAATCTTTAAATTAAAAATACATATTTTTTTTAGGCTTTTAAAATAAAAAAAAAAAAAAAAATTCTGTTAAAGAAATATTAAGAGAAGGAAATCTGAGCAATGAACCAGATGGTAGATATTGAAACTGTTCCCGCAATGGATGGGAACAGAATTTTATAGAATTTTCTTTCCTAAAAAGCTGTTTGCTGTAAAGTTCTTGTAAGTTTTATTGTAAATGGTCTGCACTTATATAGCGCTTTTCCACCTTCATGGTGCTCAAAGCGCTTTACATTCACACACACACTCATACACCAGTAGGTTTTTAAGGTCTAAGGTCAGTCCTACTGGGGGCCTAAGTCAGGGTTCAGTGTCTTGCCCAAGGACACTTCAACATGTGGACAGCCAGAGCTGGGACACGAACCAACTGAGCCACAGCCGCCTTTGTGTGGATACTCACACTAACAACCTTATTCAGTAGGCTTCTCTCTTGCTCGTATGTTGGTGCACAGTAGTGATCGACTGACATGGATTTTGTGGGGGCTGATACAGTTGTGTTTTTGTTTTTCCACATCATCCTTAGCCATTGACCGACATAGACTGCTGATGTTTCTGAGCCAATATTTGGAGCCAAAAATGATTAGATCAGATTAAAATAAATATCAGAAAATTCTTCAATAAAAATACTGACACTTAAAACTAATAATCTTTTGTTAACACACATCTGTTTATAAATGTAAATACAGTAATACCTCATTTTATGAACTAATGAATAATCCAAGTTACAAAATGCATTTACGTAAAATTTTAATTTCTGAATATGAAAGGAAATTCAAGTTATGACACGAAATCCCTGAAATGTAAATACAGTACTGTATGTAAATATGTACGTACTGTACACTTGTACTTAGCATCCTATTTGATAGAGTTGCTCTCTCATTGGCTATCTCAAAACACCCCACTGGTCTCCCATTGGTTGGAGGGAGCTACCCATGATGCTTTTTGTGCACCTTCGACCCTCATTCGTCACAGAGTTCTTACTGTGGTCAGTGTGGAAGCACCTTTAGTGTAGCCTAGCAGTGCTATCCCTATTCATTACATGTATAGGTCTAGGAACGCTTCATAGTCAGGGGAGGCGGGGCTAAAAGGCTGTCTTTCAAATTCCTCTGTATGCAATAGGATAGTACTACAACCAATCAGCGTAATCTTTAGGATGACATAGTTAGAGCGCTGGAAAGGTCACAGAGGAGGTCCCTCTGTCTCTATACTTCACCCTGATTCATCGGCCAGTTTCAGGGAAATCTGGCCAAAAGTTACATGAAACCAGACTACTACAGTAGATCATAAGATTTGCTGCCGCGAGGAAGGTCTAGCGCAGCTAGGCGACCTTCACTGTTTGGTGAGTTTTTCCAGTGTGCTCAGTGCAACATTATTATTCGTTATTCATCATGGGCCCAAAGAAAGTGATTCCTGGTCCATCAGCAAACACTACCGAAGGTGAAAGTGGACCCAAACGGGCAAAATGCAGTGATGACAATTAAAACAACCACAATGGTATGTAATTGATTTTCATGTCTTCTTCATTTTAATGGTTTAATAAATATAATTTTACTTTTAATACATATTTCATACAAAATGTGCATACTTTTATGATTTTGAACTGTCTAGGGGGTTTTAATTGGGGGACTTGGATCAGATCAGGCCTTTTAAAAGTAAAATCTGACTCTTCTTACGAAAAAATCCTGTTACAAAACCACTTCTAGAACAAATTAATTTCGTAAATTGAGGTACCACTGTATTATTGAATGAGTTGATATTATCTCTGTGGGTCTATCTTTGTGCATTGTTCTGTTTGGAAGTCTATATATAGGGGAAGTTATTGACATTTAATTATGTTCAGTTGCTGCTGAGAACTGGTGGGGGATTAAAGAAGTGTTTTCTTCTTCCCACTTCTTTATGAACAGGGACATATTAATTTAATTTAATTTGTTTGTCTTGCATGTATTGTGTTGGGAATCTTTGTATTGTCAGACACTGCTGTATGCTAGCTACATGTATGTGTGTTGCTTAAATACTTGCTCAAAATGAATGAAAATTAAAAATGAAAATAAATAGTTATGAACAAGCATTCTTATAAATACAGTTTTTCCTCTTTTATTTTTAATTCTTTTCCCCTGCACTTTTGTTGTCTTTTCCTTTTTTCTTTTTTGCCCCCTTTTCTCTTTTTTCCTTTTTGGGCGGGACTTGTTTGTCCTGTGGGCGGAGCCAACAGCTGTAATGAAAGATTCTAACATAAGGCACAGTGATGCGCGGGTCGATATATAAACCACCTGCAACCGACGGTTTTTTTAACCAACCCAACCGCAAGAAATATGTTTGAAAAGGACAGACCCGACCCGCTTCTGGACCTGCATTTTTAAAAAGTAGTCAATGGTCTTTATGAATATCACATGACCTTTGACCTTACTCACATACCTGTATTTATTTCTGTGTTAAAATTCCATGTCATTGTTTGTAAGTTAATATGTTGAGAAAATATGTTTGTTCTGCTTCATCATTCAAAAGTTATCAACATTAACGCAGCAACTAAACCAGGGGTCGACAACCTGTAACACCCAAAAACACATTTGAACCCGGTCAGAGGCGTAGCACCAAATTCTGGGCCCTGTACACTCAATGTCAGTGGGCCCCTGTCCATGCCAGTGCACGAGGCGCAAAATACAAAAAAGGGGGTGTTTATTTGAAATAAAAAAAACAAAAACATAAATATGGTTTTAAGATACAATCAGATTATATTGATGAGTGGTTCTTTAATTCACCACCTGAAAGAATGAATTTAGCCTACTGTACTGGTGCTCATATACACCATTTTGCGCCTCCAAGAGGGGGACCCAGGATGTCCAATATGTTGGCAGGACTGTGGCATAAAATTAATTATCTCAATTGATATTATCAATATGTGACCCACCACTCTGACACTCTGATGGACATGTCACAGAAGTTTTATATATTATAATAATAGGACAGAAGTGTGACGTATTATAATCATTTGGCTTACACCATTGGACAGAACATTCAATATAAGCTTTTACCTCGTACCGAACACTTGGGTGTTTACCCACGGAACGGAGATCGTTTTGTTCAGCGAAAAGAGGTGGAAGTCGGCTTTGTCTTTGCTCAGCAATACCTGAACTTTTGTCACCGCTTAAATAATTGACCCAATAAACACCTTTATTGATTGGATTTCAATGTAATGACCACAGGAACTGAACATAGAGGTGTTAAGGTACCGTTTTTTGATAAGGTGTAAACACAAATAAGAAATCACCTTCCAGCCTAAATTTGGCTGTAGCTCTGAACGGCTCAGCGCGACTTATGCCTGGTTTCGTGGTGGCGGGTCACATATATGTAATAACACCAATTAATTGGAATAATTTGAAATAAATTTTCCATGGGCCCCTCTCCTTATTCGGGTCCTGGGTAGTTGGGTCCACTTTTCCCCCCACTATGACACCCCAGAACCAGGTTTCCTTGTGTAACCGAGGTGTAGAATAAAAAGGAGAGCAGGTGGTGGTCAAAATACAGCCAGAGGCAATATTTCAATTAAAAATGTATTTCAACATCTATGCAGAGCTCCGGATAAAAACAAAACCAATCATAATATTTAAAATGCTAAAAAAGAGGAGTTGCACATAATAAAAATATCTTCCAAGAATGAAAATGTAGGGGACTGGCCAGCTGCGGGTGCACGCCGTGGGGGGGGGTCGCTGAAGCAGGGTGCCCACTACGCACTGAGTGATCAACACACACACACACAAAACAAGGATAAACAAACCAATGCAAAATTGAGGAAGTGCAGAAAAAGAACACACACTGGGAGTGATGGGACAGTAGGGAAAAACTCCACAGCCCCTCACCGCTATGGGCAACCACGCCCAGAGCGGATCCTAAAAAAGATACAAAGAAACTGTAAAAAAAAAATATACAAAAGAAACCCCGCTCTGCATATTGATTAATCTAAAATACAAATTAAAAGACGCAATCAGGCATTAAAACCAGGAATAAAAACCAGCAATAAAAACCAGCAGTGGCCCGGGTTTTAAACAGCGTGCGTGATGCGGCCGTCTGTGGCTCTGATGCTTTGAAAATAAAAATAAATAAATCAGATCGGGCATACATTTAAACAGTTAAAAATCACAATTAAAATGAACCCATAAAGTTTCGAGTCAGTCTAATGAAGAGGAGTGCAAGGCTGTCTCCTTTTGCCCACCCACATTTATATATGCTCAGAATTACCAACACCTGTGTGATTTGACTAACGGTACAGGGGCTGCCGAGGGACAATAGTCACTGTTGGTCACACATGGAAAAGAAAACACTGGGAGCTGCTCATCATCTTTAAAAATCTCAGCTAATATGTCCCAAATCTGTTGTTTCCGGAGTTTCCACCCTCCCAACTTGACTTTCTTTCTTGTTCCCTCTATACCGTAGGACACTTCTGAGGTTGTATGTTACCTTCACAGAAATACAGTCAATAAAGTATATGTATTAATAATAGAAAATTGTACCTAATTACCTCTGCCAAGGAGGTATTAAATTCAGGTACATTTGTCTGTCTGTCTGTCAGCAGGATTACACAAAAAGTTCTGAATGGATTTTGATGAAACTTTCAGGAATGATAGATAATGGGTCAAGGAAGAACCTGTTAGATTTTGAGCAATGAAGATCAAAGGTCAAGGTCACACTAAAGGTCAACATCTAAAACAGATTAGTGGTAATACCTCAACATTCAGACAAGATAGAATCTTGGACATCTGATGGGTTAACACAACACGTATGTTTTGAGATAAGATAAAATAGTACTTTATTGTCATCATACAATTGTACAACGAAATTTGTCCTCTGCATTTAACCCATCCTTTGGTGTCGTTGGGGCAACCTTGTAAGGAGCAGTGGGTAGCCATGGGTGGTGCCTGGGGACCCATCTCCAGATGTAGAGCCAGGTCAGTTACCTGGCTGGAGGATTTTTACCTTAACAAACATGTTTTTGGGGGATGGGGGAAACTGGAGCACGCATGCAAACTCTATGGTGACTATAACTCGCGAGATAAATTAAGCATTCGAGCATATTGTATTGCTTCACATGCATATATATTAACTGCGTGGGCACAAATGATCTGTGCGAGCGAGGACAAATCTATGATCAGTGCACAAAACAACCACTTGGGGGCAGACGTACCCTCGAAAAGTCACTGAAGTCTCTTGAAGTTGGTTTGTGTTTGCTCGCGCGAGATGGATTTTTTTCTCTATCCGAGTTGTATGCTGTTCACTCCCGTCAAGTGGATTTCTGCTCCCCCAGGTCAACAAGAGGAGTGTAGCTGCAGGCTGCAGTCTCAGGCTCCCTGCTGAGGCACGGAAGTGACATAGTAGCCTATGTTTTGCGCGAAGAAGAAGACTTCATGAAGAGTAAAGGTAAATTTGTGTATGGGGATAAAAAGAGGTAAGTTTACAGGGAATGTTTTCATACAAAACAACAGAAATAGTCTTTATTCATTAGAATGCTGCATGTCCATGTTATATTACCTCTTATATTAAGGTGGAAAAAATTACAGTTGGACCTTTTGGTAATTTAATTTTCAGTGTTGTTGGCGTAGTTAGGCTAATGGTGGCTACCGTTTTGAAAAGACCCCAAATGATCACTGTAAGCGGGCTACTTGATTACGATGAATAAATTTAAACAACATCATGAAAATGATCCCGTCCAAGTCTTTTGATCCATATAAATGGTTGATTACTAACGTTACATCTTTACATGTTGCTCTATGCACAACTCCTGGCTGTTTATTTATTAACTGTTTAATGTTAACATTAATCGAGGTGTGACAGATTGCTGTCTTATCTTTCTTGATTGTTTCTATTTTGTGGATTTTCACACCTGCATGAATCATTGGATAAGCCATAAGAATGCTAAACATTTTTTGATTAATCACTTTATTTTCAGTTAGATGTGAAATTGTTCTTACAGATGCACATTTGGGTATTCTCTTTTCGGGCACTAAGCCTATAGTTCAACGCTGAACATATTGTTTCAGCAGTATCACTGTACCAAATTGAGCAAGCCCCAGAAACACTTGGAGTCACATGTTAGAGGAGGCATTTTATTTAAAGGTATTGTATTTGTACTCATGTGTTTATGTTATAGATTGTATGAGTCACTGCTTGTAACTCTCAGGTTGTGATTCCCCTGGCAAAACCTGACAATGAAAATGAAAGGAGCTGAAGTTTAAATATTGTCCCTGACAAATGTTTTTGCATGATTTTATTCTCGATAAAAATTATCTGCAGATTTAGGCTCAACTACAGGCATATACAATATACTTACTTATACTTACTGTCAAGGAGGGGGTGAGGTGAAGCAGGACTCAAATGCACAGTGCTGAAGGAAGAGCGGATTTAATAACAAACTAAGAAACATAAATACAAGAACAAGACAAAACCAGAGTCAAAACCTGGGAACAAAACAGCCAGAGTCCGTGGTGATGAGGAGTGTCCGGGTTATGGTGACTGAGGAGATGGAAATGCTGTCCGGGTTATGGAGGTGACAATACTGAATGGTCCCGCACTGGCAACTGCAAGCCTTACTGCTTTTATAGCCACAGATGAGTAACGGCTTGCAGCTGCGCAGTGCGGGACCAGGTGGATATGGAGGTTACTGGGGGAAAGGTCACCGGAGCGGAGGTCATGACAGTACCCCCCCCCCTAAGGGGCGGCTCCTGACGCCCCTAAAACCCAAAAAAACAAAGACACCCCCCCCCCCCCCCAATTGTCCAGAGCTCAAAAAAAATCTTCTTTTAAGTAGTCTTTCTCCAGGCAGGGCGGCATGGAAACCCCCTGGTCGGAGTACCCTCTGGGCAGAGCAGTGTGGAATCCCTCTGGGCAGGGTGGCGTGGAGTACCCTCTGGGCAGAGCAGTGTGGAATCCCTCTGGGCAGGGTGGCGTGGAGTACCCTCTGGGCAGAGCAGTGTGGAATCCCTCTGGGCAGGGCGGCGTGGAAACCCCCTGGGCGGAGTACCCTCTAGGCAGAGCGGTGTGGAATCCCTCTGAGCAGGGCGGCGTGGAAACCCCCTGGGCGGAGTACCCTCTGGGCAGAGCGGTGTGGAGTCCCGATCTGGGCAGGGCGGCGTTGAACCCCTCCGGGCGGAAGACCCTCTGGACTGAGTGTCCTGGGTTGGTAGCAGGAACTGCAACGGAACTGGTCTGACTGAGGACCAAGGAGACTGAATGGGTGGGATCACCACGGACTCTGGCAGGGAGCAACAAAATTGAACAGAGCCTAGACCGTGCCACTACGCAGACCAGACCGTACCGCTACGCAGACCAGACCGTACCACTACGCAGACCAGACCGTAACACTACGCAGACCAGACCGTAACACTACGCAGACCAGACCGTAACACTACGCAGACTAGACCGTAACACTACGCTGGGGAGGCCGTAACACTAGGCTGGGTAGGCCGAAACACTAGGCTGGGTAGGCCGAAACACTAGGCTGGGTAGGCCGAAACACTAGACTGGGTAGGCCGAAACACTAGACTGGGTAGGCCGAAACACTAGACAGCACACAGATACAAAAGACTAAAGACTAACTAGACAGAAAAGACTGAAGACTAACTAGACTGGGGTGAACTAAAACAAACATGGGTCCCTTCAGCACTGGCGGAGTCCTGAAGGTTGGCGGGACCATTCTGTCATGGAAATGCTGTCCGGGTTATGGAGGTGACAATACTGAATGGTCCCGCACTGGCAACTGCAAGCCTTACTGCTTTTATAGCCACAGATGAGTAACGGCTTGCAGCTGCGCAGTGCGGGACCAGGTGGATATGGAGGTTACTGGGGGAAAGGTCACCGGAGCGGAGGTCATGACGCTTACAATATACACCAAATACATTATAATTTTTTTATTTAACTTTTTGCTTGAGCTTACGATTCCATTATATTCCACAGGGGAAGACCATATTTGTGGCTGATTTGTTATGTTGTTTCAACATGGGGGGGGCAACAACATGCAACCCTCTCTCAGGTTTACCTGTAAGAAGGTGAAACCTTACTAGTGTCAATGCAAATGACGTTCTTGATGATATTGTATATGTCTCACTTTTTTTAATTTAAACCTTTCCTTTAGAATGATGTCAACATGAGATATGCCGATGCCATTGTCATTTGGAAAACAGGACATTTCATGTTGTCTGTAAGTAAACACACTTGTGACAAATAGCTGTATAGTAATTCATTACTAGGAATTAGGCTTAAAAGTACAAAAATAACATGCTAGCACATGTATTTTACAGACCTCACAATTTTTAATCACATTTCAAACCGATTATTTTCGTACCTTTTCTCTTTTTCGTCTCATTTCCCAACAATTTATCTAATGTTCAAAAAATATATTCCACATTTTTTACAATGTATAGTGATAATCATATTTTACTTATCATACATACTTGTAATTTTCATATTTTTTATCTTTTATTAAGGCTATGGCAAATGGTAGACCCAGCTTGTCCACATCACAGGCCTAGCAGTTGAACAGGTGATTAGTTCTTCATTTATCACTGGCCTGTGCAGCTCTTTGCTGGTTGAGTCCTACTACTATGAACAGGGCAGTGACGTGCAGTGAGGTCTGTGGCAAGTGAGCCACTGACTTTTTCTAAATCAGATTTTCAAATACACCATATATTTGCTAAGTTTAGTTTCAGATCTGAAAGTTTAGTTTCAGATCTCATTGCAGTGTTATTTATATGAGGTACATATTTGGCGAAGGAAGAATCAACACTGAATGGGGGCAACTTCTACAAAACACCACGGTGGACACCACAGGGGGGTTACCATACACAAAACTAAACACACGGCGGATGCTCTGGTATCGGTCGTCCATTCTTTATCAAGTCCCATTTTCCTTGAAAGCCCAACTTTGAAAATCCTTTCAGTTTAGCTATAACATCCTGATCCTCCATGGTTTTTGATGAAGCCAACAATAACATGACAACAACGATTCGTAACCTAGTAACCAGATAAAATTGAGTTGATGTAGACCACACCCTCTACTGAGGCAGAGTTACTGCCTGCCTCACCTCATGTCTGTTCACTTTTGTTTTATGTAAAATTGTTAACACTGCATTAAAAAAACACAACACATTATAAGGAAAGTGAGGCCATATAACAGACATATCTAAAGTGCATAAAAACGTCTTTATACAGCTTTACGTCGTTGGCATGCACAGAGGAAGCGCAAAGGGCACGAACTCGAACAGTTAACAACGGATTGCGTAATCTGGTGAGGCATGGCTTGGAGCTGCCTCAGCTCACTGCATATTCACTGCAGTTGAATAGGAAACAAGCAAATCACGAAAATGATTGAAAGCATTTGAATCATACAGACATGTGATTTAGTATTATTAGTATTAGTATTATTTGCATTGATCATAACTCACTTATGTCTGGTGAGGCCCTGCCTCACCTGCTTCCCTTAACTGCACATCTCTGGAACAGGGCTAATATTCTAACCATTAACTATTTCTGTTTCCCTTTCAGAAATCCAACATCATGCAAGAATTACACCCGGCTCTACGCTGGTCGCAGAACAATCGGCAGCAAATGGCGGATACTGTAACAGAACCCAGCTTACTGGGCATGGACGAGGAGGAGCGGGGCGAGGCGAGGCAAGGCGGTACGGGTGGCACTGGAATCAGGCTACCCCGAAGCAAAAGACCCCTTCCTCTTTACATTTCAGCTGCGTTGCAACATGGACGCCTGTTAGGGCCTGCAGATTAGTTGCATGTTCACAGAGGCCACCGAGTGGTGACACACACACACGCACACACACACACACATGCATATTGTACATATCAGTATTCAAGTTTGCCATGTTGGTCACTAGTTCAAACCCACAGACACAATTAAACATTGCAGATGTCCTCTGCAAGTTCCCTTTTTCCAGGGCAGAGGTTTCATTTGACATGTCCACAGAAATGCATTACTGGATAGATCCAAGTGCTGATGGTGCGCATGTGTGTAAATAAAATAAATAATCTGTTTCTGAGAATGGGTTTTTTATGTTGTGGTAGATTATTCATGTACCGGCTTCACTGTTTTATTACAACTCATGTCTTTCCACGAGGAAAAACTGCATTCTGCACTGTGAGGACCAGAAACCAATCAAAATAAAAGCATTATCAGAGCCCATATACATATATAAATGTTTATATCTATAATCAGAGCCCAACTCATATTGAAAGTTCTCTGGCATTTTCCATTAAACTGGACGTTTAGTCGAAAGCTTTCAATTCGCAGTTTTTGATGATCATTAATCAATGTAAAGGAAAGATACAAGGCAAACGGGCTAACATTAGCCAAGTTAGCTTGAAAAGTGGACCAGCAATAACAGTCACAGTTCCATATCAATGCACTTATGAATGGTAACCATAACAACACTAGTAACGTTGACAGGACATGAATGGATATGGGGAAAGTGATTGGAAAAATGCTGAACAAAATAGATAATTATGTTGTTAATTTCATTGTCACTGTTCTGGCATTTTTTGACATTTGAAAAATAGATTGAAGAAACATTGAAGGAACCGATGTATTTATAAAGCTATGTTCTCGTCTTCTTTGTGCAACATAGGCTACTACGTAAAAAAAAAAAAAAAGGGTAATATGTCACTGCCTGAGAGTGCAGGAGACTGATACAGAAGGGATACAGTCACAGTTCTAATTCAGTTTGAATACACAAAGCAATGTTTTTGCCTTCTTCTTTGTGCAACATAGGCTACTACGTTACAAAATGAAAATCAGCTACGTAAAAAAATTTAAAATAAAAATCAGCTACTACGCCACTTCCGGGCCTGAGAGTGCAGCCTGCAGCGAGACGCCTCTGATCGTCTTCCTCCTTTTTGTCTCTACTTCCTCCGCTCCTGTGCCCTAGTAGATACCCAGGCAAAGAAGTATAGAAGTAAAGTACTTTTATACTGCTAGTTGTATACTAGTTGACCTGGGGGAACAGAAATCCACTTCGTGTGAGCAAACAGAAAACTACTTCGAGAGGTCAGTGGCTTTTTGAGTGTACGTCTGCCCCCCCCCCATGGTTGTTTTGCGCACTGGTCACAGATTTTGCCTTGCTCGTCCTCACAGTTCTATGCATGTGAAACAATATCTATGGGTTTGAAACAATACAACATGCTCGAATGGTTCATTTATCTTGTGAGTCATTTATGAGACTATATTGACACCATAAAACTCCACACAGAAAGGCCCGCACGGTCCAGAAATCAAGCCCGGGTCTTCTTGCTGTGAGGTAAGAGTGCTAACCGCTCAGCTACTGTGCTGCCATATGACGCCATACCAAGACTTGGCAGAGGTCTGCTGTCTCTGACTGCCTTTTATTTAAATTACAATGTTTTACCAGGTTGTTTTAATGTTTATCTCAAATGACAAACTGATGCAACTCCAATATCATTAAGAATATTTTCAATGACCCACAACTGCGGGTGACCACGAGTGACCGTAGGCACTCGCTCATTTCAAGTCAGCCCATGCATCACTGACAAGTACGCATGTCCTGACACAATCACATCAACAGAAGCCTGAGCTGATCACGTCATTTCAGACTCAATTGGAATCAGTCAGAACCCATGGCTCAAACAACAATGCAGCTAATTCATGTTTGATGGGCCAACGATCAATCCAGCTGCCGAAGAAGGAAATAGAGCTGCTGCACATTAGCTTAGCATCAGTGAAGTGATGGTGAGACACTGGAGACAATAGCAGGAAGCATGGGTGTGGTTTATAGTCAGGTGGGTGTGGCTTATAGTTGTTAGTCTGTCAGCAGGATTACGCTAAAAGTACCTAACAGATTTTGATCACTTTTTCAGGATGTGTTGAGAGTGTCAGCAGGAACAAATTATTAGATTTGGGCAGTGATCCAAAAGAGATCCTGGATTCTGGATCACCATGAAATTTTACATTGCGGTAAATGGAGAACACATTTCAAAGTGATCCAGAATCCAAACCACCTAAATGTAATAATTTGTCATTAGGTAATAAAACAAAGGCACATCTGAGATCTGTTTACTTGGTCTATATCTATTGAATATATTCTAGAAGTATCAGATCAGGACTCGGTATTGGCCGATCACTCAAAATCAAACGACTTTGAGGCGAAAACAACCTGATTGGGACGTGTCTACTGACAGATGACACTGGTCCAGTTTTGTTTCACATTTCAGACATCTACTTGTCGATGTCAGACATGCATGCCAAAAATCACCGGATGCCAATATCTGCAGCTTGTGAGAGAAGAGGATGAGGAGCTGCACATTAGCATAAATCAGGATTACTATGCATGACTGTCAGTTCAAAGATAATCAAAGACATTAGAAAATTCTTCAAGTGTTCATGAATGTTGGAATGAGGCACAGATAATCCAATTTACTATTATTTATTTATTTCCTCTTCATCAGTCAAGAGAATTTCTGATGTTTATATAATTCTAGAGGACCTTGTGAAGGAGGGCAGCAGGTGCAAGTCCCCACAACGGCAGAAAAAATATCCAATAAATGGACAAAAATGAAGCACAAAAGAAACAATGTCAACTGATGACAAGACTGAAGGTAAGGAAAGGGATTTAAAAAAGTAATGATCCAGTATGATGGATTAATCTATACTATTTTTTACAGCCATTATTATTATTATTATTATTATTATTATTATTATTATTATTATTATTATTATTAATGTCTAAGTGTTTAGTGCTCTAGTGCAGCTTCTGATATGTTAAAATGGGCTTTTTCTCTTTTTTATATAAATGCAAAAAGAGTTAAATTCCATTCATGACATTTCCACATCACACATTATTAAGTGATTAGAAACTGAATGAGATCATTAATAAATAATGAAGATAATAATGAGTTGCAGCCTAACCTATTTCACTTGAACAAATCCATGACCTCAGCTGACGTTAATAAAATTCTTTCCCTTCCTTCGAACTGCAGGAGAAGTGACTGCAGAGTCTTTCATCACTAACCATTAAAGGACATGTGTGTCCCCTCATTCACCAAACACCTCTCATAAAGTACAATTATACTTTCAGCTGAAGATAAGTGTATATGTTTTCATGCACTTATCAAACTTCACAAAATTATACTTGACTACTCTTGGCTTATTCTGACAAGTACAGAAAAGTGCAAGAATACGTCATCTTTTGATAAAAAATACACTCAAGACATATATGATGAAGTGTTGGTGCTCTTTAGAAGAGCTGAAAGCTGTAACAGCATTTGACAAAGTAACCTGTTTTATGTAATATAAATGTTTACAGGTTCGCATCAGCTTTAGAGTGAAAGAGCTGAGAATAAACTGATAAGCCTAATCTAGACCGACTGTTAATTATGGAAACGGACGTTTTCATCTGGGTCCGGAGGTAGTTTCACCTGTCAGTTTGTCCATTGGTCAAGAGTTTAGCAATTCGGGTGGGTCAAGAACTTAGTAAGAGTGAGCAATACCACAGGAAATTGTGGGGGCAGTAGAGAGGCCGAAGTGTAAAATTTCAGGATTCTACCCAGGAAGAAGGTTCCCGCTAGGACTTTAGTGAGCTCACTGTCGCTTGATGTTGGATGAAGGGCATTACCTGGGCAATGGGACGATGGAAGGTATCAGCCGTCATCCTGAAATACTGAAAATACTTATCATCCATTTGACTCATGAGTAGCACCGATGACACCAATTCACCATCAACTATCCTTGTATTAAGTGGACACACTCCATCGTCTTGTGCGTTTATTTTCGGGTCAGTTTTTCATGCTTCCACAGTAAACACATCAAAATCATCACTTCAATAGATGCCATGTTTCTTGAACCCTCTGTAATGCAACTCGTTACTGCCCCCTTTTCAAATGCAACATCCATAATAGAGACGGAGGCATAAATACCAGCTGCAGGACCAACGTCAAGAACGGAAAGACAAATTTTGTCTGGTTCTGGAGGTAAAAATTTGTAGCCAAGTGAACAAATGCTTTATGATAAATTGTGTATAACCAATGCATTAATAAACATTAACAAGTAGGTAACAAATGGTTAATACATCATGAATAAACCATTTACACATGGGTAACAAATGGTTAATACACAGTGTAGGTGTGTAGGTTTTAGAAAGTGTTACCTACAGCTTTTGTGTCATTCATATTATACATTAAATGTGACTTTTATCAGTCTGGAGTGTGAACCGAATGTGTCCATGAAGTGATAGTGATTTAAAGTGACCCAGAAGTGACCCTAAAGTGACGCTGCATGTGCAAAAGAGATTATGACGTAATGACCAATGAAGAAATATATCATAGAATGCGACATGTCTGGAAGGCTAAGTAGCTAGCGGTTGCTATGGGCAACAGCATAGTATCAACATAAAGGAAAGAGATGAATATGAAGATGACTTCAACATGACTGTGAAGGGATTTCGAGAAGAATAGCGATATGAAGGATATGTCTCTGGCACCAAATATCAGGGTTCACCAGTACCCGCTGGCCCCACCCCTCTGGACCTGTACCTACTGCCCCCCCCCCCCCGTACCCACATACAGTTAGATCAGTGTCTGCATCAGTTCCTACACAGTAGAAAAACTCATTTTACTGAAGGTTCAACATCTACAGGCTGAAAACACTGTAGTGCTAAAGGTCAAAGGTCACCCTGTGGATAGTCACATGTTTATGTATGTGTGGTAAATAGAAATACATTAAACTATATATACAGCTCTTAATTAATAATGTGGCTCAGTTGGTAATGTGGGTCGCCCAATGACCAAGAGGTTGGTGGTTAACGCTCTGCCTGTCCACATCTCGAAGTGTCCTTGGGCAAGACACTGAACCCTGACTTAGTCTCCCAGTAGGACTGACAGAACCATAGAAACCTACTGGTGTATGAGTGTGTATGTGTGTAAATGTGAGGTTTCCCCCTTCCATGTCAACTCTGCATCTCAGCGGGGTTTGTCTCAAGTGGGATTCTCGGAATACTTTCACAGTGTTTCACACACTTATCATTTAGTATGATTAGAAATTCAATTCCCAGCAAATGACTTTTTAGAATTTCACAGCAGTCCCTTAAGATGTTCTTGCACTTTTGTCTCCAACAGTATAGGAGGGGTGTTCGTCGATGCAGTTGTTTGTGCTTCCTCCTAAACTGTTGTAAGATAAAAAGTGGGTTTTGTTTGACAGTGATTTAACACTGCCCCATACATTAACTTCACCTCAATATAGACTAGTCAAGCAGGAGCATTTAAAACATCAAGTGTTCATTCACAATTAAGATTAGGAAACTAAGTAAAATAAAAAGGTGATTTAAAAATACTAAACAAAATGCCACCAAAATTACACTGTGGGATCCATCTGTAATAACCTTAATTTCTGAAGCAGAAACCTTTATGTACTTGGGATCCACAGTGTCAAATGACAATTCCATTGATAATACAATCAATGCACGAAGGTGGGCTACCTCAGCTGCATTCGGTCGTCTAAAGGAATGTGAAATCTACGGGACCTTTTATACTCTGAACTGAAAGAAGGATCAAGGCGTCGTGGTCGACCACAGCTGTGGTACAAGGACACTTTAAAACATCAGGTCGGTCTGGTAGGTGTCAACCACCACCAGTTGGAGACACTGGCAACTGAATGGCGTGTGCTGGTAAGCATGAGTTCCGCGGCTGTGCAAAGAATGTGAAAAGGTCGCGAGGAAGAACATGTACAGAGGTGACACGCTGCCAGTACTGCCTAAAAGACACAAAAACTTGTACCCTGAACTTTAATGCATATCTGGACTTTAAATGGGGTTTTTTTGTATTTGTACCTTATTCAATTGTAGAGGAACAATTCCATCCTTCATTGTGCTGTGCAGTTGTCATCGTTTCATTAGACTGACTGACTTAAAATAACCTTAATGCTTTTTTAGATCACAGGGTGATTTTTCTTCAGAGTACCGACATAAAAGGTAAATGGACTTCTTTTCCACCTTCACGGTCCTTAAACCTCTTTACATTAGCCTCACATTCACCCGTTCACACACACTCATACACCAGTAGGTTTCTAAGGTTCTGTCAGTCCTACTGGGAGACTAAGTCAGGGTTCAGTGTCTTACCCAAGGACACTTTGACATGTGGACAGCCAGAGCTGGGATGTGAACCGCCAACCTTTCAGTCATTGTTCAGTCTACCAACTGAACAACAGCCGATAAGAATAAATGCATCTGTGATTCAGCTGATTGCTCACTTCAGGTGCAAACACACTGTACATCAACAGACAAGTAGGTGTTCTCTGATCATTTCCATCTGAGAAAAAGCTGAGGAGGAAAGCCACAGATGTGTCTGGGCCCCTGTTGGACTTTTCTAGGAAGTAGGTACAGCTGACACATGTAACTTTAAGCGTGAAATGAACACAGTCACTTTTCTGTCTGCGCAAACAAGGCTTAATAAAGGTGACGGGCCATAAATCGGGTGCTGCACCTTTTTCAATTTCCTGCTTGGCTGAGCATCCTATGGAAGCCGGGGGACCACCTATCCTCAGGAAATTCCTGGGTGAAGTGACATCACTTGTGTAGTAATGGAACACATTTGAATGTGTGGAAATAATGACTTGACTCTGGGGGGATTTGAGACACTGACCAAAAGCAGATTAAAACAAGTATTCAGAGAATGCCTAATCTTGTCCCTATTTGTGCTAATCTCAAGTTTCTATGGCAACCCGTTCTTGAATTAGAGCCAATAATGTGAATTTGACCTTTCTGCAAAATGCAACCTTGACCTTTGACCTTTTGTAATATTGATAATTTTGTCATATGTATATATGTGTCAGTGCATGTAATATTATGATAATATATCCAGTATTGATTATGTTATAGCCTGATATGTCTGTTTGACACACACAAATAGTGTTAAAGAAGATAATTTTGCGACAGAGATCTAGAAAATGATTGGTTGTAGATGATAACACCATTAGAATTATAGAAATCTTCATTCTGCATCGTTTGGTACCAATCTGAAAGTTCTGTGACCCTCTGTTCTTGAGTTATAACTCATTTTGTGGGCGGGATAACCGCTGTCTGTCAAGTTTTCTCTTTACACAACGCCACGCTATTGGATGGGCAACCAGTCAGAGCCAACCAATCAGAGCGATGAACATGGATTTCATAGACAGCGTCACCGGAAGAACACACCAGAATGTAGTCTCAAAACGAGTGCAGCAGCTTAGCTAGGACTCCCGTACACTATTTGGCACCGGCCGCTTCGGATCTCCTCCGGGTCGCCTTTGCCGAGTTGTGCTGCTCGTATTCCCAGTTTTTCGGCCTCTTGTAACTGGTCATCCATTAGGGCTAAAAGGGGTGACACAACGATCACCAGCGGGTTGTGCAGACCCATGCGTCGTCCCACTAGCGGAGCCAGCTGATATATCAAACTTTTGCCATACCCGGTGGGCAAAACTCCGACAACGTCCCTTTTTTCCAAAAACAGCTTAAGTGCCGTTTTCTGCTCCGCTCGCAGGGAAAACTGTAATTTTAAATCACCTAGCGTTGCTGCCAAAGCCAGCTCGAATGGTTGTTCCTGGTGATGAGCCATGTTGTCTAGCAGCTAGCAACTGGTGTTACGGCAATGTGTGCTAGCTGCTTGCTAGCTGCTACGTCTCTGCGACTACAACATTACGTGTCGTACGTGTCATGAGGCAGGGCGGGCTCCAATCCCGCCCCTCGCGATTTTATTGGTCCGGTCCATTTTGGATTTTCAGATCCGAGGCTGTCTAGTCTGTCTCCCCGTAGCAAATACCATTTGCGGCCACTGGGGACGGACTAGATCCTAGGCTAGTAATTTTTACCTTTTAGTTAATTGTTACCATGACCTTTGACCTTTACTCAAATGGATCATTGCATCTGGTGCACATTAGCTACATGTATATGCCCATGTAATTTCATGGTGATATCTCAAGTATTCATTGAGTTATAGCATGATATGTCTCTGCGGACACACAAAAACACACACACAGTGATTACATTAATCTCACCCAACATTGGTTCACACTGAAAAAGGAGATATGGAGATATATCTTAAGAGAAAGTTGACTAGTTGGACCCAAGAGAGATGATTTGACTGGAGAACATGATGTGAATGATGTCTCCAACAGAAGGTGTTGTATTCAGGTCACTGACACTGTCGCCTTTTGGAAGCTTAGCCCTAATGCAGTTTATGAATACATTACTGGTGACTTTAGGAAGCCTACATCCTTTAACTGAAGTCTAGTGCCCACAAGTTAATCATCACCGTCCTCATTTGTGAGTGTGCTGGCTTTGACGGCGGCTCCTGTGGTGGTGAATAGGTGAACCCCCACCCTCTAGTCCTTCCCCCTGACACTGTCCTTCACACTGACGAAGGTGACATTAGGAGCAGATCCTGCCATGATGGAAACACCATCTGCACAGAATGGACATATTTTAACCTTTTCCCAGACTTATGTCCCCGTCGTGGCATGTAGACGAAGTTTTAATAACACCTATATATACAGCTCCCACATTAATGCAGCTGCTCGTGTTTCACATCAAGTGAAAATGAACAAACTCTTCTTGGTGGAAATATAAATCTTTCTGAAGGTCAACAGTAACACCACATACACAAAAGGTCAAAGGTCAACAGTTAACACCACATTCACCAAAGGATGGTTTACATTAAACACTAACAGGACAAATGTGGCTTCTTTTCTTTTTGAAGGCTGTCATCTGATCAATCACCTGGACAAATGTGGTGTGGTTTCCATGGTAACACTCCATTACATATAATCCAGTAAAGTATTTATGTCCAAAAATACATGAGATCCATAAAGACACAGAAACTTCAGAAGATTTAAAGGACAAACTCACATCTATATTTATTCCATTTTACACAAAATTGCATGTATCAAGTATTTAAGTAATTTTTTCCCAAAACTTTCCTAATGGAAATGCCAAAAAAAGATAATTCTCCAAACTTCCCCTCTTTAAAATGCATAAACTTAACCATAGAAAAAAGCTGTAAAAGTGACATATATACACAATTTAATGAAAGGATATTTTGTAAATATTGTTATAATTTCATGTTTTCTTTTGCACTAAAACAGAAGGGAAAATAATGGAGTTTCCATTATTTATAATTTATTGTTTTATTATTATTATACTGTTTTTAGATCGATTTGTGATTTGATAGATTTTTGTTTTATTTATTTATTTCTCAAGCATTCACAGAATATAGGCAAGTAAAAAAAAAAAGAAAAAATAATCCCAACTCATTAATTTTCACTCAAAACAGAGCGTTGGTTATAGAGCAGGAGAACCCTTTTACATAAAATAAATTAGAAATCTATCAAAGGAACTCAGAAGACTGGAAATATGAGATGCAGTAATTCCTTTTTTTCCCTTTCACTAGGCTCAACAGTTATCATATGGGACCTTATTAATAGTATTCGTGGATATATTTGATATCAGTAAATGACTAAAACAGACTATATGTAAAAAGTACATGGGTTTATTTCTAAATGTCAAGCTGTCCTGATAGTTCCTGAAATATGCAGATTGTGATATTATACTGAAATATTTGACTTTTTTATTGATTTGTCTAAAATGTTGAACATAGTGAAAGATTCCGGTGAAACCTTAACATTGGTCATGTTGTTCAATAATGTCGTAAGCACATTTCTATGTAACATGATGTTACGCTGTCAGTTCAAAATGTTACGCTGTGATTAGCACCGTTACGCTGTCAGTTTCAGGTCATAATTAAGTCTCGGGTCTAAATTTCTTCTTGTTTGGTCTCACCATTTCAGATGAAATGTACTTGGGCTCCAGCAGCAGACCTTACATGAACATACATGAAACATTACATGAACCTTTACTTTATGTTTAGGTGTTTGGTCCAAGGTTTCTCGCTCTCGAGCAATGACCGAGAGGTTGGCGGTTCACGTCCCGGCTCTGGCTGTCCTCATGTCGAAGTGTCCTTGGGCAAGAAACTGAACCCTGATTTAGGCCCCCAGTAGGACTGACAGAACCTTAGAAACCTACTATGTATGAGTGTGTGTGAATGGGTGAATGTGAGGCTAATGTAAAGCGCCTTGAGCACCATGAAGGTGGAAAAGCACTGTATAAATCCAGACCATTTACCATTCTCGTTGAAAGAAAACTAAGGAAAACATTCTCCAGTGCTTTTTGTGGCAATAACATGTTTTAGTCACGCAGTTTTATAAATATCCCTGTTAGTGGTTTAATTGTTAATTTATAAATGGATGTCCATCTTGTCGCTAGTCGACGGAATGACTGATTCATTTGTATGATTAAGATGAAACTCTTGTGATGGAAACCTCTTCAGCAACCAACCATTCCAATAAGCAATCAGATGAACTTGTTCCATCCCTGAGACGCACAAATAGTATTCTGGCGAGTTTATAAAATGTATATCAAAAGTATGAGCACTTAGTTGACTGGTACTTTCCCCCAAAAGTTTTTCCCTGCCATTTGTTTGCTATAGTCAACAAAAAGGGAAAATCCTTTCCGCATGTCTCCTTTTTTGCAAATGGATAGACTACAAGATTTTACTGGCTGTCTCTATGATTCAAGTGATGAAAACACACAAGACACTTGCATTTCTACGCCTAAATGTGATCCACAGACGCTGAGAAAAAGGTCTTGTCCTCCCGTAAGTTTTTTTTGTACTTTTTTTATTCTTATGCTCACTCATGAAAACACGTCATTTTTTACTCAGTATTCCCATACAGTTAGTATACTCATTGATACATAACACATGTTGCAAAATTAGTTTACTGAATTTTTTCTTTTTCTTTTAAAGATTCAGATTAATCTTGAGGAATCTGATGACTCATTCATAGATAGTGAAGATGAGTGGTTTTATACCAGAGGCTCATCTTCCCTCCAGAGATCGCAATAACAACCCTGCGTTCAGACATCATCCTCTGGTCTAATTCCTGCTGGCTCGCCTACATCATTGAGCTAACAGTTCCCTGGTAGGACGCCCTTTAGGAAGCGACTGAACGCAAGAATCTGTGCTATTATGACCTCGCAGCTGAGGCAAAGGACAAAGGCTGGAAAATAAGAGTGCTTCCAGTGGAGGTGGGTGCAGGGGCTATGTGGCAAGTACAACATCAAAGCTCTTTAGAGAGATTGGAGTCAGAGGACAGGTGCACAGAAGAGCAAACACTGCAGAGAGGACAAGCCATTGGCTACGGCTAAAGAGAGGTAATACCATCTGGGCTGCTAGGAACAGCTAGCAGTGGGACCCACACCCAGATCAACCTGTGGTGGGCCTGCCTCAGCATTGTGTGAAATGACTGAAACACCCGACGATGCCGAGGCACACAACTGAAGATGTGTCCTACTGTGGAAAAAAGCTATGCAGTACCCGTCCTGCAAATGGTGCCAATGAATCATGCCCGATGGATGAAAGTACAGAAAGTGATAGTTCTGAATAACCCTGGAAGATTAAAAAGAATTAACATGCATCTAGTGAAAGCAGAAACAACTCATCCAGTCAGGACAAGTTCAAGCCCAGGGACAGTGAAAGTGATTTCTCCAAGTAAAGCAAAAGCAAGTCATCCAGTCTGGACAAAGATGATGGGAACAAAAAAGAAAAATAGTTGCTACATATTCTAACAAGGAAGTTAGTGTTTCAGTGCCTTTGGAAGATCACTCTATCTGTGTTAGTGAAATTTTAAAGAAAGAGGATGGATCGAGAAGATATAGCAAACATGTCTGCTTTTATTGCAGAAAATTTGTCCAGAAAATGTCCCGACACTGGTTGCTCAAACATCAGCATGAGACTGAAATTGCAAAAGCACTTGGTTTTCCCAATACTTCAAAGGAAAGGAGACTGCAGTTCGACTATATATGAAACAAGGGGAACTTTGAGCATAACAGTGAAGTTTTGGAGACTCAAAAAGGAAAACTCATCCCATGGAAGCAACCACCAAAACAATTAGGAGAGAAATTTGCATTTTTTATTCACTGCTATGGCTTGTTCTCAAGAAGAGCAACGTGGCAGCATTTTCAGGTTTGCAGCTTTTAACCTGAGAGCACAAAACCAGGAAAACCTAGAGTTCAAGCTTTGTGTGCTTTTGCTAAACCTGCTCCACCTGGATTTAATAACGCATATTGGAAGTTTTTAAGTGTGATGAATCAGGACATGATTGCAGTTGCTATTAAAAACAACCACTGCATTCTTGAGTATGTGTACAGACCTTTCAGAAAAATTAAATGTTAGTCTGTCAACACGAGGTCGTAAGGCAAAAACTGAGAGAGCTTGGCAGGCTGTTTTTGGAGACAACGGTACGGTCAGATTGTCACTGCTGCAAAGGGTTCAGGGTTCAATGAGCAAACTGGCAAATACAAATGTCATCTCTTGCTTGGTTGGGCACAGTTTGATTGACTGCTAACAGGGGCGGGTCTACAGGGGTGGCTGGGGGTGGCACCGGCCACCCCTGGAATATGATTGGCCACCCTGCTGGCCACCCCCATCAGAGCTGCCAATCAGTTTGTTCGAGTCGAAATTCAAAGAATTACAGGATTCACTCTGGATGCATTTCAACTCTGTCTTGCAGACTTGCACTGTTTCGGCTTAAAACGAGAAAATAAGGGTAAGTAAACAGTCGCTCACAATGTGTCGTGTTTAATGATTTACAAATGTTTAAATTAAGTTGATAACTAAGTCGTATCTAGAGTAAGCACAGTGTGCTAACTTAGCATAACGTCTATGGGAAACATTAGCTTGCACCGGTAAATGTGGGGAAAACAAACTGCAACCCTAAGCTAGACTTATCGACTACAAAGACCTTTACTGTGTGTGTGTGTGTGTGTGTGTGTATGTATGTGTGCACCTAATGATATATATCATTAATGGACGATATAATTGCATGTTAAGTCGTATCTAGAGTAAGCACGGTAGGCTACGCTAGCTTAGCATAACGTATTGAAGTCTACAGGAAACATTAGCCTGCACCGTTAAATGTGGAAAAAACAAACAGCAACCCTAAGCTAGACGTATTGACTATAAAGACTCTGTGTGTGTGTGTGTATGGGTCTTGTTTTGACGATCTGTGGCAACAAACTGTGGAAACGGCAAAGAAATGCAATGTTGCAGTTGAGGCTGTTTGAAAACGGAAACAAAGAGGGAGTTCCAGACTCAGTGAGTATCTTATAGAGTCCACTGTCGGTCAACGTAGATGCAAGGAAGGGGACAAAGATAAGTTCAGGATTGGTGTATTTTACCCCATCCTGGATCATATGAATGCAGAACTTCAGAGACGGTTCAGCAAAAACAACTGTGATATAATGAGGGGTATACAGGCACTTAACCCCAAGAGTGAGGGCTTTTTAGAAGAGAAAACTGTTATGCGACTCGCCTGTATTTTTGACTGTGATGTTGAGGACCTAAAACATGAGCTGTATCAGGCAAAGAAGGTCATTCAGAGAAAGGCACAGAGTGGGACTGAACTATCTAGTATCCTGGATTTCACCTCTTTTCTTGAACCATACAAAGAGGTTTTTCATCAGCTTTTTCATTTGTGTCGGATAGCCATAGCTTTGCCTGTTAGCAGTGCCAGTTGCGAGCGCAGCTTCTCAGCACTTAAGCTGATAAAAAATCATTTGAGAACAACAATGAATGATCACAGGCTTAGCAATATTGGAGTGCTTAGTATTGAGACGAGGAGGGCAAGGTCGTTGAACTTGGATACTTTTGTTGACCGCTTCGCCCATCAACACCAAAACAGGCGTATTCAGCTGACATAATGCTGTTTGTAAACACACACAAACTGTCTGTAACTGTAATAGAACTCAAACTTTGGTAACTTGAATGTAATTTTCACATTAACCCTCCTGTTGTTCTTGTAGCAATGATGGAAGAAGAGGGAAGGATGTAAAACAGAAGCAAAAAAGGATGGAGGAAAGAAGGAAGGATGGAGGAAAGAAGGAAGGATGGAAGGAAGGATGGAGGAAAGAAGCAAGGATAGAGGAAAGAAGGAAGGATGGAGGAAAGAAGGAAGGATGGAGGAAAGAAGGAAGGATGGAGGAAAGAAGGAAGGATGGAGGAAAGAAGCAAGGATAGAGGAAAGAAGCAAGGATGGAGGAAGGAAGGATGGAGGAAAGAAGGAAGGATAGAGGAAGCGACAGAGGAAAGAAGGAAGGATGGAGAAGGAAGAGAGGAAGAAAAGGAGAGAGAAAGTAAGGAGGATGGAGGAAAGAAAGAGGGAAGGAGGGGAAGAAAGAAGGAAAAGGAAAGGAGGGTAGGAGGGAGGACAGAAGAAACATTCAAAACAGATTGGGTCAATTTGACCAGGGATGGTGACAGGAGGGTTAATGGCACATGTACAGGCAGACAAGTGTTTTGATGTATAGTGAGATTTATTTATTTAAGTGTATTTGTGTTCTTAAGTTCAGCATTACTTGTTAATGGCAAAGGGATTTTTGATGTGTACACACTATGTACCTGTTATGACAGTTGATTCAATAGCACACACACACACACATACTGACTTGAATTCTTTCAGTTTGTGCTGCCATATAATTTAAAAATGGAAGTCAAAAAATAAAGTCATTCATCATAACTAAACTCAATTGGATGTTTCTGTCTTTCTAAGTTAACAAAGAGGTAAGCTTAGATACCTATGAAACACAATCGTTTATCTTGATGAAAACCTATACTACTACTAGGTTACTAGATACACCAGTATACTCCTCCACAGCACAGATCTACCCACTCAAACAAAAAAACATTTTACTCAGTCAAATCAGATTTCTAAATGCTTGATGCTACACTGTTCTGTACATTATTTGGGTAAATAAAATAGTTATATCATTCATACTTCAGCCTACCGTTTATTATGATCTAAGACTGTAGATTCTAGACCCGCCCCTGACTGCTAACAACTGTGCGCCTTAGCAAACTACTTTCATCAGTTGTTCGACAGCGGTTAACAGTGACAACAATCATTGATAGCTCTTGAAAAAAAGTAGCTCCAAGCAATTATGAGGTGTGAGTTTTTGTTCCGTGATAGTTTTGTTATGCAAATAAATCACTCATTCGAACACATACTGTTTTGAGAAAAAACACATTTTAAGCTACATTTATATGGAGATGTTGAAACAGAAGACGCAAAAGTGGCGTCTCGTCTTCAGTTTTTCATCCGCGTTTAGACGAGCGTATTCAGGAGGAAATCCTTGTTTATACATAGACACAACAGTAGGTGAAATAAAATTGGATATGCATGCTAGTACTGTGATAGACCGTCGGACAAAGTCCGCAATGAGCTATTGCCTTCGTGCTTCGTCCATCACTCCTCCCTCATTTCTCAATGGATTTCAAGTCTGATTGATTCATTAGATAGATCTAAGCCTTAGGCACAAAACGTATCACTTGGTTTGTTGAAATTTGCCTTTGTAAACAATTTTACAACTTTGTTTATTTTTTCAGTTGCTCACCAAAAAAAATCACTACTCTTCCCTCAGTTTTCAACAGATTTCATTTCCCATTGAGTTGCAAACCAGATCAAAGAATGTAATTGAACCAATACTAGTTTCCACCAACAACCTCCTGCATAGCATTTAACATCATTACTACACACAGTACTAAACACAGTAATATGTCATTACCCAGTTACCTACTTTTGTTCAGTCAGATGTTACCCCAGAAGAGCATCAGGGGCTTCTTATACCATTCACACTGATTTTGGCATTTGTTGATAAAAACACACAGATACACAGTGGGATTGATTGTATGATCTATTGAATGTGTCATGACCTTTCCCCCAGTGCTCTCCAGATCCACTTGGCCCTGCATCGTGCAGCTGCAAGTCATTGCTGATCTGCAATATTTAAGCAGTGAAGCTTGCAGTTGCCGGTGCGGGACCATTCAGTTTGTCACTTCCATAACCCGGACACCAATTCCCTTGTCTCAATAACCTAGACATTTTTCACCACCACAGACTCTGGCTGATCTATCTCCCAGGTTTTGTTTGGTCTTCTTTCAGTTTTATCTTTATCTTTGTCAGCTTTTGTTTTGTCTGTTATTAAATCATTTTTCTCTTCAGCACTGTGCATCTGAGTCCTTCCCTCCACCTCACCCCATCATGACAGAATAACTCCCTTTTGTTGCTAGCAAGACATCACAGCTGTGAGGCCCCGATGAGCACATGGTCATTTGCCCTATTTTTGATGTATGTAATTGTCCACCTGTCTCTGTTCAGCTATGTGTAATGTCTGTCCAATAGCTGAAACAATTCCTGTACATTTACTAGAATGGGAAGATCTGTGGGATACAAGTTGTCCAACATATTTCTTGCTTTTCCTGTTCGACGTATGAATGTAATATGAAAGTGTATGCGATGTGAACATGTGTGACGTAAAGATGCCCTCAACGTTAACATGTACGTTTCTTGCCATTTTGACGGAGATGCGATCCAGCACGTTTTCAATGTGTCCCACCCTGGAAGGAGTCTTCAGATTTGTGGGTATTCACACCCTGATGGCGTCTGCTTTGTGTAAACAAAAGGCAGTTCTGAGAAAATATGCTGTGTGTTTAGCCGCAACCCTCCTCGTGTAAATGGCCCCTTATTTTGTTGCTAAGACTACTTTCACTTTGACCAAAACTGGACCAGAACTCAACTGGGGTTGAGTTTTGTGACTGGGGTTGAACTTACAGTAAGTGGGGTTGAGTCAGTGACTTACTCCGGGGTAAGTCACTGTGGGTGCACCAGAGTAAAGACGCTGATCCCATACAGATTTATGTGAAAGATAGTGAACTATCCCTTTAAGATCAAGTCAATCTGATCTGGAAACAGTCACTTGTCACGCCTCCAGGTGGTCCACAACGTGGACTCCTCACTGGTTTTAACAGACGAAATCCCCATAATCTCAGTTCTGGCCTCCTTTCACTGGCTTCCTGTGCCTTTTATAGTCGATTTTAAGATTTTTAAAGTCCGACTGGGCCTGGCTCCTAGCTATATTAACGCTATGCTAAAGAAAATGTTCCCATGAACCCCAGCAGATGCTGAATGTGTCAAGTGTTTAAACGGGAACTACACACTAATATCACCTCCCTAGAGTAGCACTTCAGACATTAGCATTCACTCTCCAATTCTGATCCTTCCTGTCATTACACTTCACATGTTGTCAGTGTTGCAAACGTGCCGTGGGCTGTAATGGACCTTTCTTCATCATCATCACCACCCTCTCAAATGAAATACAATCTGAAGGCCAAAAGGTTAGTCTGAGAATGAATGCACAGATTTGAATGCACAGCTTGTGGGAATGTGCTCTACACTAGAAAATGACTCCAGAATTAACAGCCAAAAGTTGTAAAACTGTAAAATAAAAATAAAAAAATAACTGAAAATGCAATGCAATGTTGTTTATCTGAGAAGATTTTTGAATTAAATAAAATGTAGTTGTAGAAGACTACACAGTAAATTTTGCAGTGTTAAATAAACACTTAGAGAGTTTATTTAACTTCTTCTAGAGCAGGGGTCTGCAACCCTGGTCCTAGAGAGCCGCTATCCTGCATGTTTTAGATGTTTCCCTCTTCCAGCACACCTGACAGACATTATCAGTCTTCCGCACAGCTTGATGATTGGCTGATCATCTGAATCAGGTGTGTTGGAAGAGGGAAACATCTAAAACATGCAGGATAGCGGCTCTCTAGGACCAGGGTTGCAGACCCCTGTTCTAGAGTGTATTTGGTCCCATTGTCTCCAAATTAACACTGCAAAATCTACAGTGTATGTGAAGAAAAGCTGATTTGTTTGTAGAAGGGCTGCCGCCAGCTTTTCAGTGGCTGATTGGTTAACGCTCTTGCCTCACAACAAGAAGACACTGGTTTGTTTCCCAGACCATGCAGGCCAATGAGCAATAACAATCTGGGTCCCACAAAAGAGCCAAAAATCCCATCTCTAGTTCACAGGTTAAAGTGTCCTTAACAAACTGTAAAAATACTTAACCCTAAATGTCTCCAGTTTAGTCCTAATGACTTTAAAAATCACAGTGGAACAAGCAGGTCTGTGGAAGAAAAGTTATTGTTTATATGCAATGTTTAATATACATGTTTAAAATGTTTAGTATACATGTTGAAAGAGTTTAATCTACCAGGTTTAAAGCGTTTAGTTGACAGGGTTTAAAGTGTTAAATTGACATGTTACTCTGTAAATATGTTTATGGTATAATGTGCTGACAACCACAGCCCCCCCGACCCATATGATTTTTTTTAAAATAGTGTCTGTCGCTGTGGACTCCAGGGAGACTCTAACCCTAATAGCATATTTACTTTGTGGATCTTTCATCTAAATTGCCAGTTGTAATAAAAGGAAACGTAATAGTTGAAATAGTTTTCTGTATAAATGGAGGGTGATTGATTTTTAATCCATTAAACCTTGAAATCACATCTTCAGCCTAACTGTAATAGAAACATCTAACTCAAACATGGCCTTTTCAATCTGTGATTAATACACAGAGGCACATTCTAACAGTTCAGATTAATAAAATGTGTTAATGGGAAGCAATGAGTGCAGCCCTGGAGAGCATTTTTTTTCCCTTTCATGTGGAAAAACACCACAATGAATAAATAATACATGGTGTCATGTATAAAATATTATTTGCACATTATTCTCTACTAATAGCAGCTTATTCCAGAGGTTTCCCATGTTTGTTCAGTGCACATAACAAATCTGACTGATAAATTTGGATGAATATTTTATAATTGCAGAGCTGTGTCAATTATTCATGTTTATTGTAATGACATGTTGACACAAGAGGCTGGGCCACAAGTGTTCAAGTTCACACAGGTTTCATCAAGTTCAAATGAATATGTTAAAAAAAACTCTGGAAAAGCCAGAGGAAAAAAAAGACAGATTTTTAACCTCAGGCCAGGGTGGCATTTTCAGATGTATACACCAGAGGTTGGTTCTCCTCTGACCAGACGATTGGATTCCATTAAGATTCTGCCCTTCGTGACATCTCCATTTTCCGCTGCCCGTTTATTTCAGGGCTTAAAAAACAAGCATCAGAAAAAACAGCAGCTTTCTTTTTATTTATACTTTATTTACTCTCTCGTCTTTATTTGTAATTTCTTAACCCTATCTTGCATACCAAGTCTGTTCATGACTTTTCACCCGGTGTCCCCTTTCCCAACTCTCAAATGTGGGGGGAGGGTCAACTCTCTCAGTGGTATCCGCATAAGGAGCCATAGACAACAGGATCTACAGTGACTCACTTGTGTCCTGTGCTGACCTGTGACCCCAGACCTCCCTCACCCCTCACCTGTCTGATGGATGGACCTGCCCCCCCCCCCCTTCATCTACAAATGAGTGTTCATCTATAGTCTGTCCATCCATGGGAGTGGATCTGTCCTTCCGTGTGGTTCTTCCCAAGATTTCTTCTTTTTTCCCAACTGGGCTTTGGAGTTTTTTTCTTGTCGTGAAGGAGGGTCTAAGGAGAAAAGGAGGGTCGGGACTTCATCAAATTCATACATTCATTCATGACACAATCTGCCCATCACTGCACACTGCACTTTTTAAATTAAATGAAAAGTGTTACTTTTAACCTTTTAACTCTACCTCACTGTTTTTTTTTTTACAAATCTGCCATAACCACATTATTTATTGCCTTTTTACCTTTATTTATTGTGTTTTCAACTTGACCTTTTTCCTTTTACTGTGGTGCAGAGTGGCCCCACTGGTAAGTACAATTTCATTGTAACTTGTGTGCAATGACAATAAATTCTATTCTATTCTATTCTCAGGAAGGATCGGAAACCTCTGTTGTTCCACCTCAAGTCATTTTTCTACCCTCCAAAAACAGCTGTCAACAGTCGCACATTTTTTAAACACAACCAACGCACAATGTATTTGAATAGCAATAGAGAGCACAGTAATATTACTGAAATGACCATGGAATGACTCCTTTAATGGTTTAATAAATAATTTTCTTTTACTTTTAACTCATATTCCATCCAAAATGTGTATACTTTTAACATTTTAAAGGGTTAGGGGGTGTCACGGATCGGGGTGAGGTGAAGGAGGACTCCATTGCACAGTACTGAAGGGCAAAACAATTTAATAACAAAAGTACAACATAAAGACAAGACAGACACAACCTGGGAGTAAACGGCCAGAGTCCGTGGTGATGATGAGTGTCCGGGTTATGGTGATTGGGGAGATGGAAGACAGTGACCGGGTTATGGAGGTGACATAGAAGAATGGTCCTGCACTGGCAGCTACAAGCCTCACCGCTTAAATAGTCACCGATTAGGAACGGCTTGCAGCTGCGCAGTGCAGGACCAGGTGAGTGTGGAAAATTGGGGGAAAGGTCACTGGAACGGAGGTCATGACAGTACCCCCCCCCTAAGGGGCGGCTCCTGAAGCCCCTAAAAAACAAAAAAAAAACAAAACACAACCCCCCCCCCGTTGTCCAGAGCTTCTCCGAGCAGGGCGGCATGGTAACCTCCTGGTCGGAGTACCCTCTGGGCAGAGCGGTGTGGCATCCTTCTGGGCAGGGCGGTGTGGAAACCCCCTGGGCGGAGTACCCTCTGGGCGGAGCGGTGTGGAATCCCTTCTGGGCAGGGCGGTGTGGAAACCCCCTGGTGGAGTACCCTCTGGGCAGAGCGGTGTGGCATCCTTCTGGGCAGGGCGGTGTAGAAACCCCCTGGGCGGAGTACCCTCTGGGCAGAGCGGTGTGGAATCCCTTCTGGGCAGGGCGGTGTGGAAACCCCCTGGCGGAGTACCCTCTGGGCAGAGCGGTGTGGCATCCTTCTGGGCAGGGCGGTGTGGAAACCCCCTGGGCGGAGTACCCTCTGGGCAGAGCGGTGTGGAATCCCTTCTGGGCAGGGCGGTGTGGAAACCCCCTGGCGGAGTACCCTCTGGGCAGAGCGGTGTGGCATCCTTCTGGGCAGGGCAGTGTGGAAACCCCCTGGGCGGAGTACCCTCTGGGCAGAGCGGTGTGGAATCCCTTCTGGGCAGGGCGGTGTGGAAACCCCCTGGCGGAGTACCCTCTGGGCAGAGCGGTGTGGCATCCTTCTGGGCAGGGCGGTGTGGAAACCCCCTGGGCGGAGTACCCTCTGGGCAGAGCGGTAGCAGGAGCAACATGACTGGTCTGACTGAGGACCAAGGAGACTGATTGGGTGGGGTCACCACGGACTCTGGCTAGACAGGAACAAGACAAAAAGAAGAAACTGGCAACAGGCAGGGACAGGAAACAGGCAGGCAGAAACGAACAACAAGCAAGGACAGGGGACAGAAGCCAGCAACGGGCAACAAGCAGGGACAGGGGACAGAAGCCGGCAACGGGCAACAGGCAGGGACAGGGGACAGAAGCCAGCAACGGGCAACAGGCAGGGACAGGGGACAGAAGCCGGCAACGGGCAACAGGCAGGGACAGGGGACAGAAGCCGGCAACGGGCAACAAGCAGGGACAGGGGACAGAAGCCGGCAACGGGCAACAGGCAGGGACAGGGGACAGAAGCCAACCACGGGCAACAGGCAGGGACAGGGAACAGAAGCCAACCACGGGCAACAGGCAGGGACAGGGGACAGAAGCCAACCACGGGCAACAGGCAGGGACAGGGAACAGAAGCCAACCACGGGCAACAGGCAGGGACAGGGAACAGAAGCCAACCACGGGCAACAGGCAGGGACAGAGGACAGAAGCGAGCAACGGGCAAGAGTCAGGGACAGGAACAGACAGAAATGACCAACGACAGACCAACGACAGACCAAGACCGACGAAAAGACACAACGCCAGGCGACAGGACAACTAGCCAGAAGACAAGACAACTAGCCAGAAGACAAGACAACTAGCCAGAAGACAAGACAACTAGCCAGAAGACAAGACAACTAGCCAGAAGACAAGACAACAAGCCAGAAGACAAGACAACAAGCCAGAAGACAAGACAAAAAGCCAGAAGACAAGACAAAAAGCCAGAAGACAAGACAAAAAGCCAGAAGACAAGACAAAAAGCCAGAAGACAAGACAAAAAGCCAGAAGACAAGACAAAAAGCCAGAAGACAAGACAAAAAGCCAGAAGACAAGACAAAAAGCCAGAAGACAAGACAAAAAGCCAGAAGACAAGACAAAAAGCCAGAAGACAAGACAAAAAGCCAGAAGACAAGACAAAAAGCCAGAAGACAAGACAGCTAGCCACAAACTCGGAACGCTAGCCACAAACTCGGAACGCTAGCCACAAACTCGGAACGCTAGCCACAAACTCGGAACGCTAGCCACAAACTCGGAACGCTAGCCACAAACTCGGAACGCTAGCCACAAACTCGGAACGCTAGCCACAAACTCGGAACGCTAGCCACAAACTCGGAACGCTAGCCACAAACTCGGAACGCTAGCCAGAAACTCGGAACGCTAGCCAGAAACTCGGAACGCTAGCCAGAAACTCGGAACGCTAGCCAGAAACTCGGAACGCTAGCCAGAAACTCGGAACGCTAGCCAGAAACTCGGAACGCTAGCCAGAAACTCGGAACGCTAGCCAGAAACTCGGAACGCTAGCCAGAAACTCGGAACGCTAGCCAGAAACACGGAACGCTAGCCAGAAACACGGAACGCTAGCCAGAAACACGGAACGCTAGCCAGAAACACGGAACGCTAGCCAGAAACACGGAACGCTAGCCAGAAACACGGAACGCTAGCCAGAAACACGGAACGCTAGCCAGAAACACGGAACGCTAGCCAAAAACACGGAACGCTAGCCAAAAACACGGAACGCTAGCCAAAAACACGGAACGCTTAAACCAGATACACAGAACGCTTAAACCAGATACACAGAACGCTTAAACCAGATACACAGAACGCTTAAACCAGATACACAGAACGCTTAAACCAGATACACAGAACGCTTAAACCAGATACACAGAACGCTTAAACCAGATACACAGAACGCTTAAACCAGATACACAGAACGCTTAAACCAGATACACAGAACGCTTAAACCAGATACACAGAATGCTTAAACCAGATACACAGAACGCTTAAACCAGATACACAGAACGCTTAAACCAGATACACAGAACGCTTAAACCAGATACACAGAACGCTTAAACCAGATACACAGAACGCTTAAACCAGATACACAGAACGCTTAAACCAGATACACAGAACGCTTAAACCAGATACACAGAACGCTTAAGCCAGATACACAGAACGCTTAAGCCAGATACACAGAACGCTGGGCAAGAAAACACAGAACGGGACAGAGACACAGACCGCTTAAGCCAGAAACACAGAACGCTAGAAAGCGACACAGAACGCTAGAAAGCGACACAGAACGCTAGAAAGCGACACAGAACGCTAGAAAGCGACACAGAACGCTAGAAAGCGACACAGAACGCTAGAAAGCGACACAGAACGCAGAGACACAGAACGCAGAGACACAGAACGCAGAGACACAGAACGCAGAGACACAGAACGCTTAAGCCAGGAACACAGAACGCTTAAGCCAGGAACACAGAACGCTTAAGGCAGATACACTGAACGCTTAAGCCAGAAACACAGAACGCTTAAGGCAGAAACACAGATCGCTTAAGGCAGAAACACAGAACGCTTAAGGCAGAAACACAGAGACGCTTAAGCCAGAAACACAGAGACGCTTAAGCCAGAAACACAGAGACGCTTAAGCCAGAAACTCAGAAACGCTTAAGCCAGAAACACTGAATGCTTAAGCCAGAAACACTGAACGCTTAAGCCAGAAACACTGAACGGGACAGAACGCAAGACTGGACAGACTTTAGACGGAACAGACAGGGGAAAACTAAAACAAAAAGGGTCCCTTCAGCACTGGCGGAGTCCAGATGGTGGCAGGACCATTCTGTCACGGATCGGGGTGAGGTGAAGGAGGACTCCATTGCACAGTACTGAAGGGCAAAACAATTTAATAACAAAAGTACAACATAAAGACAAGACAGACACAACCTGGGAGTAAACGGCCAGAGTCCGTGGTGATGATGAGTGTCCGGGTTATGGTGATTGGGGAGATGGAAGACAGTGACCGGGTTATGGAGGTGACATAGAAGAATGGTCCTGCACTGGCAGCTACAAGCCTCACCGCTTAAATAGTCACCGATTAGGAACGGCTTGCAGCTGCGCAGTGCAGGACCAGGTGAGTGTGGAAAATTGGGGGAAAGGTCACTGGAACGGAGGTCATGACAGGGGGTAGTATTGGGGGCCTTGGAACGAATCAGGCCTTTCACATGTAAAATGTGACTCTACTTATGAAAAAATCATGTTACGAAACCACTTCTGGAACAAATTAATTTCGTAAATTGAGGTACCACTGTTTTTCAACTAGATGCTTTAATATTCACTCTTCTATTCTGATGTCTGCATTACATTGTATCTGTGAACCAAGACATCTCCACACCTACAACACCCTCCTTAGGCTGTTCACAGGACTAACAATGTTTTATTAAATGGCCACAGTAGCTCGGTCATATTCAGGAATTAGTGTTTCATGTAGGACAAGGGTCTCAAACAAAATATATTATCCCAGGTGCACTGAAGGCTGTTAAGGGGTTTAGTGGATAGTCAGCTGGAATAACGGGGCAGCGACTGAGCTATAACCACGGATGAAGCAGCGGTAGAAGTTGGCAAAACCCAGAAAACGGCAAAGCTCCCTGTGTGACTGGGGAGGAGCCCAGTCACGGACCACTCTCACCTTGGTGTCCTCCATCTGTACTCGACCCTCAGACATAACGAAGCCCAGAAAGGTGACAGAAGGGGAGTGAAACACACACTTCTCAGCCTTTACAAATAACTGGTGCTCTAAGAGATGGGTTAGGATGGTGCGGACATGCTGGATGTGAGTAGACAGATCAGGGGAGAAAATAAGGATGTCATCTAAATAGACAAACACAAACCCATCCAGGAATTCCCCAAGAATGTCATTCACCAAATTTTTAAACACCGCGGGTGCATTGGTGAGACCGAAAGGCATGACCAGGTACTTGTAGTGAACAGATGGAATGTTGCTGTTTTCCACTCGTCCCCCTCCCGTATTCTGACCAAGTGGTACGCATTGCACAGATACAACTTGGTGAAGACACGGGTGCCCTGAAGCTGTTCAAAGGCCGTGGAGATGAGTGGAAGTGGGTACCTGTTGCGGACGGTGATATTATTGAGACCCCGGTAGTCAACACGTGGTCGGAGGGTGCGATCCTTCTTCTCTACAAAGAAGAACCCGGCCCCTGCAGGAGATGAGGAGGGTTGGATCTCCCAACTGAAGAGAAGAATTGATGTACTCCGACATCGCCTGTGTCTCTGGACCAGAGAGGGGGTATATCCTTCCTCGAGGAGGAGATGTGCCCAGTAAAAGATTGATAGCGCAATCATATGCTCGATGAGGAGGTAGAGAACATGCCCGCTGCTTGCTGAATACCTCCTGCAGATCATGGTAACAGGCTGGAACCCCGATCAGATCTGGGGAAACGGAGACCTCAGGGACGATGGCAGAAAAACAAGACAGGTTAGACTTAACGGATACCGGCTCCCCCACCCCGAGGGATAAGCAGGTGTTACTGCACGTGTCACACCATGACAAAACTCTAGCTCTCCTCCAGTCTATGTGAGGATTATGTGCTGAAAGCCATGGAAAACCCAACACGACAGGGTGAGCAAGAGAATGAAAAAAAAAAAGCGATTAACTCAGAGTGACCATCAGGGAAAGTTAGCTTGACCGGGGAGGTCTGATGAGTAATTCTACTCAGCAGCCTCCCGTCCAGAGCCGTGGTGGAGCGTGGTGCTGGGAGGGGGTGAACTCTCTTGGACTGCAAACACCACAGCAACTGTCAAGAAGGCTCAGCAGCGTCTGCACTTCCTGAGGATACTCAGGAAGAACAACCTGGACATGAAGATGCTGATGTCCTTCTACCGCTCCACTATCGAGAGCCTGTTAACATACTGTATCACAGTTTGGCACTCCAGCTGTACTGAGACAGACAGGAAGCGGTGTCAGAGCGTCGTAAAGGCAGCACAGAGGATCATCGGCTGCCCTCTCCCCTCGTCTGAAATCTACAACTCACGCTGCCTCAGTAGGGCTAAAAAGATCTTAAAAGACAGCACTCACCCCAGTTTCCACCTGTTCAGTATTTTGCCTTCTGGAAGGCGCTACAGGAGTATCAGAGTGAGGACTAACCGCTTTAAAAACAGTTTTTTCCCCAGAGCCATCATCACACTGAACTCAAACAGCACCACGTCACTCTAAACGGACCACACCAGCACACCAGGCACTATGTCACTTTACTGACTATACTCCGGGCTCCTGGGCAATCCTTTTAATCACTTCTTATCCCTTTCTATATTGCACACTTATTTATAACTTATTTTATATAATACACTTATTTTTATTTATTTATTTATTTTTAAGGCTGCACCAAAGGAGATGCTTAAATTTCATTGTACCTGTGTAAAATGACAATAAAGGCTATCTATCTAACAGGAAGGTGTAATTTGCGAACTAACTCAACACTAATCAGTTTGGCGTCAGCGCTAGAATCAATTAAGACAGAAGATGAAACTGTGTCAGATTGGGAAGGAAGTGAGAGAGTGAAACGGACACGAGCAGAACTCACCCGACCAGGCCTTGGAGGTTGGGACCGCACTGGGTTGGATGAGCAGGAGGGACAGGTATTCACGCAGTGGTCCCCAACCCCGCGGTACAGGCACAAACTCCCCACAAACCGACACCGTTTCTCCGCTCGGTTCAAACAGGTTCTCCCCAACTCCATTGAATCCTCCCGGCAACCAGAAAAGGCTGGTGGGGATGAGGAACGAACGGGGTCGTAAGCACCCGCCTCCAGACTACGGGTGACGCGGTGATGTCCTCCCGTATGACGCTTCTCCTCTCTCTCTCTCTCTCTCTCCGCCAGTCCCGAAGTTGCTGATCCACCCGGATGATGAGCGCGATGAGGTCGTCGAAATCCTCCGGGAGGTCCAGTGGAGCCACATTGTCTTTGACGGGAGACAGACCCTGGAGGAACATCCCCTGGAGAGCCATGTCATTCCAGCCATTGTCCGCCGCCAGCGTCCGGAATGTAATGGCATAGTCCGCCGCCGTGCCGCTGCCCTGGTAACAGCTGGTGAGCTTCTGCGCCACCTCCCGTCTGTGCGAAGCCTGCTGAAAGATCTCCTTGAATGTTTCGATAAAACCCGGGAGGGACCGGCAGCAGGGGAAATCCTTACCCCACTCTGCCGTGGCCCAGGTCTTGGCTTGTCCAGTTAGATGGGTTATTATGAAGGCAATCTTAGCCCGATCGGAGGGATAACTGGAAGGTGACTGTACAAAATGGATGCTACATTGTGTGAAAAAAGATTCACAGTGACCGGAGTCCCCTGAAAACTTCTCAGGCTGAGACAGGAGAGGAGAGGCGGCGGCCGAAGTGGTGGGCGGAGCGGCGGCTGAGATGGAGGCGGCAGCCAGGGCGGAGGCGGCAGCGGACAGCAGGCACTCAGCTCCAACTAAGCAAGGGTCTGATGACAGGGACTCTGTCAATCCCCCCATCTGTTCCCCAAGGGCGAGGAGTATCCGCTCGTGACAATCGGCCGACTCCTGGAGAGCCTGCTGGAGCTGTGTGAGCCGTTCCTCCTCGGCTCGGAGATGGAGTGCCTGATTGTGTATGGCAGCTCCCATCTGGTTCACATCTGCAAGGGTCCATAATTGGTCAGTTCACTCGGTTAAGGGGTGTAGTGGATAGGACCCAAATGCAGACGGCAACAGCGGCTCTTTATTGTGAGCTCAAAATGGAAAATCCAGAAACAAGATGTGGCCATCAGTCATTCAAAAAACTCACACACAAAAATCATCAAATCTCCCAAACGGGTGCAACATGTGAGGTTAACTGACAAAGGAGACAGGAAAGGAAAGGACTTAAATAGGGAGAAGTGATGAGGACAGGTGTGCGGGGACCAGGTGAAATAAGGTGAAAGGTGACAGGGTGTAGAATGGAAAGACAGAGTGAAGGGAAAAAAAAGAGTAGGGATAGGGGGATATGACAAATGCAGAGTCTGGGTGAGGCTGGGCCGCTTCGGGTTTTCTACAACAAAAACACTGATTTAAACATTCCAATGTTCTCAAATTATTTTTAAACACCAAATAAGATGAAAAAATAAGCAAACAAATTGAGAATTAATAAGAAAATAAATCAATCAGTAATTAAGGCAAGGAAAATTTAGTTGTTTAGCACATCTCATGTACAGAACAATTCAAGGTGCTTTACATACATACTTATAACATAAGAAAATGAAAATGATTAAATGCATTAAAAGACAATTAAAATAAGAGACATAAAACATTAAAAAGATAATTAATAATTTCAGTAAAAGCTCCAGTGAACAGTAATGTTTTCATCTGATTTAAATGAACTGACAGTTTTTCTCAGGTATTCAGGTAGTTTGTTCCACAGGTGAGGAGCAGAACAACTGAATGATGAAGAACTTTGTTTAGTTCTGATTTTAGGAACACAGAGTAGACCTGTTCCTGAAGACCTATGACCTCAAGGCTCTTGATGCTTCATAGAGAACCAGCAGGTCTAGGATGGATTTGGGTCCAAGGCTATTTAGTGCTTTATAGACCAGGAGTAAGATTTAGAATTCTATCCTTTGACCCACAGGAAGAAAATGTAAGGATTTGAGGACCGGTGTGATGTGATCCAGTTTCCTGGTACTCGTCAGGACTCTGGCAGCAGCATTTTGGATTAGCTGTAGCTGCCTGGTTGATTTTTTTTTTATTTAATTAATAAAATAATAATGATACAGCAGATATAGACAACTGAAGAAAACACAGATAGTTGGTGACTAGATAAATCGAATTATTTTTATTCAGATTCAAATGTCTGTATTAACAGTAAATGTTCTGCACCTCTATAGTTCTTTTCCACCCACATGGTTCAAAGCTCTTTACATTAGCCTCACATTCACCCATTCACACACACTCATACACCAGTAGGTTTCTAAGGTTCTGTCAGTCCTACTCGGAGATTAAGGGTTCAGTGTCTTTGCCCAAGGACACTTCGACAGACAGAACCGGGACGTGAACCACCGACCTTTCGGTCATTGGTCATACATACAAATGTCATACAGTCTAGTTGTATGACTTTTCAAATTGTATTCTTTGTGCATCGCAACTTTCTGATATAACGTCATAAATAGAACAGACCCAAATAGAAGACTCAGAGGCACAGATACAAGTTACAATATTTAATAGAAAAATGTGTTGATAAGTAACTTTCTCTGTGTGGTATGTCTGGTAAACAAATTCTCTGTAGTGTGCAGTAACTGCAGCACAAAAGGTAAAAACAGTGGTCAACAAAACTAGGTCTGGTTTAGTAAGTTTCGTAGACTTACTGGTATTTAGTGAGGATACAGTAGTTTCTTCAACATCCACACTGTCCCGTGCTGTTGGCAGAGAAAGAGAGAGAGAGAGAGCAGGTGGGTGAATCTCAGGCCAAAAGCCCCAGATTTTTTTTTTATTAAAAAAAAAGCAAATGTGTACTACGGTCGATAAAGCACATATTAAAACTGACAGATGGGCAGCACTCCTACATCAAAAGCGTCTTTCCCTCTTTCTTAAAATGTTTTAGTGTAACCCGGTCTGTCTATCAGTTTTTCCCATAGTTTTCCAAATATACGTAGACGCCTCATAGGGTGTGGAGAAGCATCCCTACAGCGCTGCCGTCTTGAAACAGGGCCAGCACAGGCAGTGGTGCATAGACATCTATGAAGGAAAGAGGTACACAATCCACACTAGAAATGTAAAGTATCCTACGACAAGACACTACATGGAACACCATAACAGTGATCCATCTACTTTACAGGTTTGTGGGATCACCCATATCCCGCTGTCTCTTATGAGGGGTGACAGACAGAGACAGCTGAATCAGAGAGAGACTTTCTGGATTTATAAATAACAAACCACGAAGTATCCAGGATTGAAAGAGGACCTTGATTTCAGTGTTTTTCTCTGATTTTACTGTAGATTGGTTTGGTGTCTCTTTCTTTATTGATGTTTTTCTTACTTTTCCTCAGTTTCCATTTTCTCTTGTGTGTTTTCCGTGTTATTTCATACATTGTGGTAGTCCTTTTCTTGTTTTTAACTTGTCTGGGTTTTTTTTTTTTTTATATGAGATCCCGAATTATGCAATGTTTGATTTTATGTCTCATTGTGTTTTGTAAGGATGATACCTGGTGGAGGTAGAACGTAGCCTGTTCTACCTGGAGCTTGTTTTACACTTGTTTTAGTTCCACTTATTAACTTTTTAATGCCAATGTGCTGTGACTCATACAACTGCTATACTCTCATATGAAGGCCTCTGCATGCTCTTGCGTCGCAGTCAATTTGTCACAGATATTTGTAATTTATGTCAGTGTGGGGAGTACATGGTGTGTGCTATTCATAACACGGAAGTATACGTAACGTGTTTTCGGAAAGCACCCGGGAGAAAAGGATTTTAGCTCTCGGCGCTAACAGCACATCCTGTGGACACAAGCATGTAGCAGCGCAAACACAAACTCACTAGGATTTCCCACCTGGATCCCCACTTCCCACATAAGACCCTTTCCATGTCAAACAAACTTGTCTCACAGATACTTCCACTGAGACACTAGCATTCACTCTCCAATTCTGATCTTTCCTGTCATGCACTCAGTTAAATCCATATTCACAGGAGTCGTCTTCAACAATGACATTCGTGTTCATAAAACAAGATGGAAGGGAAGTGGAAGCATGTAGTGCACATTTGGAATGGACCAATCAGAGGCCTCTTTTCTGGTCTTCTCTGCGACACTGTCCATGGTGGGTTACATTTTCTGGGAGGTGTCCGCAACTTTCTGGGACAGAGGCTAAAGAGTCTGCAACGTACCTACGATATGTCACAGATGACTTGGCATCGCAGTATAAATAGGCTTTTACACATGCACACCATGATACAGTCGTTCAGCTCCATAATCACCATTTTGTTTAGTCATTCCTAACTTTCTCCGGCACTCTAACTATGTCATCCTAAGGATTACACTGTTTGGTTGTAGTAGCATCTTATTGCATACAGAAGATTTGAAAAACAACCTTTTAGCCCCGCCTCCCCTGACTGTGAAGCAATACTAGACCCATACATGGAATGAATAGGGATAGCACTGCTAGGGTAACGTATTTACTGAATGATTATTTCATTCAGGGCAAAAAAAGTAGCTATACAGATTTAATTTTTTACTTATTGCAATTCAGAAGTTGTACTTTTTATTTTTACTCAATTAAAGGAGGTGAATCAGTACTTCTACTTTAACCAGATTTTTTTTCCACACCAGTAGCTGTACTTCTACTTCAGTACAGAATGGGAGTACTTCTACCACCTCTGGAAAATACACTGTAAAAAAAACCCAAGGACATCTATGTACACCACCCTAGTGAGAAGTTGATGAAATGGTTTTATGATACAGTGAAACACTGGTGTCCGCATATAAGCCAAAAAACATTTCCATATTCTATTCCTGGAGACAAAACCTATTTGAATGAGCGAGGGACATGTGGGGGATGAGCTGTGGAGCAGGGAATGGAATCATCTAAGCTCAGTGACCATACAACCTTTAGAAAATAATAGGAGGTAGACAGGAAGGGAGATTGGCAAGATTTTATCACGTGAGAGCAAAGACATATTAATCATAGTCTAGGCACACATGAGCACAATGGTAAGGAAGGAAGTGGGGAAAGGTTAATGTGTGGAAACCGGTGTAATAATGTGCGCTGCTGAATACTAAAATGGAAGGTTGAGTACGCTGCCGAGCAATCACGGCTCTTTGTCACGTCATATGCTTATGCCTATAGAGTTGGTTAAAAAATGGGATGGAAAAATACACACCATCTGCCAAACAGCATGAATTTAACAATAAAAAGTGAATTGTGTGTGTTTATATTCCTATCTTTATGGGGATATTGATATGTTTACACAGTCACACCATGGGGACCTCTGACACTATGGGGACCAAAATTCAGGTCCCCACAAGGGGTAAATATAAATAAAGGTGCAAATTAGTAAAAAAAAAATGATGTGGCCCCATAAATACATGAATTTGTTTTTTCCAGAAGTCCCCATAAAGCATGAAGGAAACATGTACAAAGTGAAACATGTATTTTTCAAACATTTGAAGATATATATTTATTTGTATGTATTTTTTAATTATTTATTTATTTTTTCATTAATTAATTTTTTTATTCTTATTATTCATTTATTCATTCCTTTTTTTTATTTAATTTAGTTTTCAAATTATTCTTTTATTTCATTAAAAAAGACATGTTTACACTCAATACATTCATTTTTACTCATAATATATATATATATATATAGCTTAGTGGTCTACACCACTGACTTTGGTGCGGAATGTTGCCGGTTCGAATCCCAGGTGTGCCCTTAGGCAAGGCACTTTACGCTATACATGCCTATACCTCACGATGAGCGATACAATAAATAGAGTCATACCGCCCGGGACAACAAGGTCTACTGGCTACTGGAACAAGACATTCATGGAGCAGGGCAGAGAACATGGTACTGATGGAGTGTTACTACGGGAGTAACCCCAGTGAGAGAGGGTACATGCAGAGGATGTGGGAGAAGAAATGGTTGCTTTGAAACCCCACATCCCCACAGCAAATATCCGCAATAAGAGGTTGCTATCACAGGTACAGCGTTGTACCTCATCCACGGTACAAAGATGCTACGGCGCCAGGACGACAGGTCAGCTTGGGGGTGGTTTTGAGATTGGGTACCAAGCCCCAGAAAGACTAAACGCAAGGGCAGCTGACCTGAGAAAGAGAATCAAGAAATCCTGGGGGAACACAACTACCTGCTTGCCAAGAACAAAGTACCAGACTGGTACCAGACTCCAGTCTCTACTGGAGGACCTGAACACTGCACTGCAAACTGTCCCTACCACTACCATCACTGAGACCAATCAGCTGATGTATGCAGCAGCAACCGTAATCCTTGAGATGCTTGGCTACAAGATGAACAGCCAGAGCAGCCAGAAGGTTGCCCCATGGAGGAGAAGGCTAGAGGCAAAGATCATGGCAGCACGGAGAGAAGTCAGTGTTTTAACAGAACTAAGCAGAGGTGTGAATCTGAGGAAAGAACTGCCCAAGAAATACAACAAACTGTCCACAGCTGAGGCACTGGAGACTGCTAAGCAAAGGCTCACAGCACTAGCTACCCGCCTAAAGAGATACACAAGAGAGGTAGAGGCCAGGAGAATAAACCAGGTGTTCTCCACCAACCCAGCTAAGGTCTACTCTCAATGGCAGGGGGGCAAGGTGACAACAGACCCACCTAGGGCTGAAACTGAGCAATACTGGAAGAGCATCTGGGAGAAGGAGGCAACACATAACACCAATGCCCAATGGCTGACAGACTTACAGGCAGAGCACAGCCAACTCCCAGAACAAGACCCAGTAGTCATCACACTAGCAGACATCCAAACCAGAGTGTCCAAAATGAAGAGCTGGACAGCACCAGGGCCCGACATGATTCATACCTACTGGCTTAAGAAACTGACAGCACTCCATGAACGCCTAGCAGCACAGGTGAACCAGCTGCTGATATCAGGAAACCACCCAGAGTGGCTAACCCAGGGCCGGACAGTCCTCATAATGAAGGACCCCCAGAAGGGACAATACCATCTAACTACCGGCTTATAACCTGCCTCAGCACCACATGGAAGCTTCTATCAGGCATCATAGCGACTAAGATGAGTAGGCACATGGAGCAATACATGAGCAGAGCACAGAAAGGAATAGGCAACAACACCAGGGGAGCCAAACACCAGCTACTGGTTGACAGGGCAATTGCCCGAGATTGCAAGACGAGGAACACCAACCTGTGCACTGCCTGGATTGATTACAAGAAAGCCTATGACTCAATGCCACATACATGGATACTGGAATGCTTAAAACTGTATAACATCAACAGGACACTAAGAGAGTTCATCCAGAACTCAATGAGGCTGTGGAAGACAACTCTGGAGGCCAACTCAAAGCCAATTGCACAGGTGAACATCAGATGCGGCATTTACCAAGGAGATGCTCTGTCCCCCCTGCTGTTCTGCATAGGCCTAAACCCCCTCAGCCAGATCATCTCAAAGAGTGGCTTCGGATACCAGTTCCGAAGTGGAGCATCCATCAACCACCTCCGCTACATGGATGACATCAAGCTGTATGCCAAGAATGAGCGTGACATTGATTCCCTAATTCACCTCACCCGGATCTACAGCAAAGACATTGGGATGTCATTGGGACTAGATAAATGTGGGCGGATGATATCTAGAAGAGGAAAGGTGATCACAACTGAAGGGGTTGACCTACCTGAAGGGAATATCACAGATGTGCAGGAAAGTTACAAATACCTAGGGATCCCACAGACAAATGGTAATCATGAGGAGGCAGCTCGGAAGTCAGCCACAGCCAAATACCTACAGAGGGTAAGACAGGTCCTGAAAAGTCAGCTGAACGGCAAAAATAAGATCCAGGCCATTAACACCTATGCCCTGCCAGTAATCAGATACCCAGCTGGGATAATATCCTGGCCACTGGAAGAGATACAAGCCACTGATATCAAGACAAGGAAACTCCTTACCATGCATGGAGGGTTCCACCCCAAGTCCAGTGTCCTGAGGCTGTACACTAAGCGAAAGGAAGGGGGCCGAGGACTAGTAAGTGTCAGAACTACTGTCCAGGAGGAAACGACGAACCTCCAGGAATACATCAAGAAAATGGCCCCCAATGACCAACTGCTAAGTGAATGCCTCAGGCAACAAAAGCCCAGTAAGGTCGAGGAACCAGAGGGGCTATCATGGAGGGACAAACCCTTGCATGGCGTGTACCATCGACAAATTGAGGAAGTGGCTGATATGGAAAAGACATACCAGTGGCTGGAAAACGCTGGACTAAAGGACAGCACAGAGGCGCTATTCATGGCTGCACAGGAACAAGCCCTGAACACCAGAGCAATAGAGGCCGGGGTCTACCACATCAGACAGGACCCCAGGTGTAGGCTGTGTAGAGAAGCCCCTGAAACAGTCCAGCACATCACAGCAGGGTGTAAGATGCTGGCAGGCAAGGCATACATGGAGAGGCATAACCAGGTAGCGGGCATACTGTACAGGAACATCTGTAAAGAGTATGGACTGGAGGTCCCAGGGTCAAGATGGGAGAACCCCCCAAAGGTGACAGAGAACAAACAGGCCAAGATCCTGTGGGACTTCCAGATCCAGACTGATAAGATGGTGATGGCCAATCAGCCTGACATCGTGGTGGTGGATAAACATGAGAAGACAGTGGTGGTGATAGATGTAGCAGTCCCCAGTGATAGCAACATCAGAAAGAAAGAACATGAGAAGCTTGAGAAATACCAAGGGCTGAAAGAGGAGTTAGAGAAAATGTGGAGTGTGAAGGCAACAGTGGTACCAGTTGTGATCGGAGCATTAGGGGCAGTGACCCCCAAGCTGGGAGAATGGCTCCAGCAGATACCAGGAACAACATCAGAGATGTCTGTACAAAAGAGCGCATTGCTAGGAACAGCTAAGATCCTGCGCAGAACCCTCAGGCTCCCAGGCCTCTGGTAGAGGACCCGAGCCTGAAGGAGACACCGCCCACGTGGGGCGAGAGGAACATTTTTATATATATATATATATATATATATATATATTAGTATTTTTATTCATTTATTAATTCATGTTTATTTTTTATTACATTTTTTATTTTATTTATTTATTAAATTTGCTTACACTCAAATTACTACTGGATTACAAACTTGGTCCTCATGAGACATGGAAATGTGTGTGTGTGTGTGTGTGTGTGTGTGTGTGTGTGTGTGTGTGTGTGTGTGTGTGTGTGTGAAGCTGAGCCAGTTAAGGCTGTGAATCAGCCTTCCTGTGTTTTTGTTTTTTCCTGCATCTCTGCTCAGACAAATCTTTTCAAGAAACACTGTAATCATCAGCACCAACGTAAACTTAATACACAAATAATCCCTGAACCATCCTGAGACATCAAAATAACTGAAAGTGAAAACTATCATCAGTACCGTGTATGATTCCATTCTGACCTTGATAATGACAATAAAGAGCCAGTGTGGAAAGAAGAAAACCTATATGAATGTACACCATGCTGTAAAATAACAGTTACTGGCAGCAGGGACGCCTGTAATTTTCTGTTATTTTAAAACACACCTACTGTAATTGATTTTAGCAGGACACTACTGTTTTTGAATTACACTAAATTACTGTAGGATAACAGTAGGTGATGTGGTAATTTTACAGCACATCTACTGTTATCTCACCCAACATTGGTTGGGTGAGATTTGTGTGTGTGTGTGTCTGCAGTGACATATCATGCTATAACTTGATGAATACTTGAGATACCACCATGAAATTACATGGGCATATACATATAGCTAAAGGGGAGCTTATGTCTCCGCCCCTTCCAGGAGGCTCATGGAGCCTTAGATCTGAAAATTAATTAATGGTATTCAATGGGAAATAAAATGCTAAAATGGTATCTGGTTTGTCATGTGACCTGAATCACACACATCTTGTACCTCATAATAAACGATAATTATTTATTTGTGTTTCAACTGCTTCTGTTAACCAACAGCTGATTCATTTGTGAGTAAAACCTGTTAATAATTAGGACTACATGCCTGGAGAACATGTCACGTCACATCCTCCACTCATTGTAGTCTCTTACTAAGCCCATATAAAACCTAACGTCATGTTTGATCCCATCATAGAAAGGTGGTCTGTCTATGACACATCAAATATTTATTATTAGGGACCGAGCCCTGAAGGGTCAAGTCCCTTTTGTTATTCGTTCGTTTTTATATTATTATTATTTTGTCTCTGTCACTTTAAACCCCCTAAACGTGCACGAAAACTCACCAAATTTTGCAGGCACCTCAGGTCTGGCGAACAATTTGATAAAATGAAAAAAATGACTCCCGACATCCCATAATAATCTTGCTAGAAACCAAAAAAGAGGCCGGAAAGAAACGCAAATAGCTTGTCAGAGGTTAGGGTTAAAGACATGAAACTAACAGCAAAAGTTGTGCCCGACATTGCCCGAGGTCAAAGCATTGAGAACGATGGCCTTCGGTCGCGATCTGCCATTGTGAATAGAAACACTCAAAAATGATCTCGTCCTAGAGCATTTATCGCAGAGACATAAAAATGGTACCAAATTAAAGACCAACAGGTGAATCCAAAAAGTTGTTTATAATTTTTTATTATATACAACTATTTATTATATTATGAGCCATGCTATTTGTAAAATTTAAATGTGATATATCATGACGATCACAACGCTGAGCAAAAGTCAACTAGCCTAAAATTGTTGAGATTGGATGTACGGTTTGGGCAGGCCCATCAGGGCTGCACGCGCCAGCCACGCCCCCTTCCCCTCCATACATGGCACAATTGCTGTGTCTGGCTGCTTTGACTGAAACTTTAATGAAAATGCCATATTATGAGTATAATGTGCTTATTTTTAGGTATGAGGGTTATAACGTGTGGTGGCATGGGACGAAAACCCCATGTAAAGCTTAAGTCCCGATCCAATGCTGCTTGCAGCTTTAATTAAACTCTATCATATATGTATTTCAGAGCACTTGTCAAACAGAATCAGAATTTGACTTGACTTGCTCCATTCACTCCCATTCACATTTTTTGCGAGCTAAGCACCCATGGACCGGAAGTAGAAGGGCACGACTTGGCCTCTCCATGCGCATCAGATGCAATGATCCATTTGAGAAAAGGTCAAAAATCAAGGTCACAATTAACTAAAAGGTCAAAATCACATTATCAGTCATAACTCAAGAACGGAGGGTCACAGAACTGTCAGATTGTCTTTATTTGTCTCCTAAGGGAGGAATGAGTCTTGGACAGATTGGAAACAACCACAGAAGGACAACAACAGGCGGAGACTTCCTTTTATCAAAGATGAGTGGAGAATGTGAGAAAACGTCAATTTAATTAAATTGTTTTTACAGTAGCGACAACAGTCGTTAAGATCCATAATCCACCAACTACATCATCCTAAAGATTACACGGATTACTTGAAATTTCAAAGACAACCTTTTAGCCCCGCCTCCCCTGACTATGAAGCACCACTAGACCCATACATGGAATGAATAGTGATAGTGTGGCTATGCTAACCTTTGACCTACATTCACCCAAATTTAATGGGATCCATTCTGGACCACGTCACACCTTCACTGAAAATTTAATAGAAATTGGTCCAGTAGTTTATGTGTAAAGCTGCTGACAAAAAAACAAACAGTCTCAAAAACGATACCCCTCTCCTCCAGGGGGAACAGGGTACCTGTACCTGCTGTCACAGTGAAAAAAATGTATTTGATATACTTCAAAAACCATTGGTCCATTAAATGTGGAGTTTTCTGGCCATGACTTGCTACTCCAACAAAGTTCATAAAAATCAAAGGGAGTAACGTTTATTTATTAATTTTTCAAATCAATTTGATTGGGTGACCTGAGCTGGAGTGACCTTCCTTTCTAAGCTACCTCGTTGTCCACAACATCCAAATAGACAGTAATCTTCCTGAGACACAGCTGCAAACAAATTACTGACAACAGAATAAAGTGAAACATTCACTGAGCTCACAACCGATAGAAAACGTAACCTAACCACATAAGAACTGCAATTATTCCTTTTTGTGGTGTAAAGGTGTAGCAATAAGCATGGAGCAGTTTCAGAACAGCAATCTCAGCCTTCCGACGCGCCATTGTGCAGCATCAATCAGGACTGTGGGTGCTAATGGAGCTTCAGAGAAAGGCAGCCCACTGACAGATGAAGGAACACAGCTGATGCACACACACACACACACACACATATCCAAATAAACCACACTCCCATCAGTGTCCACGCAAATAATGATTGTGTCTTTCAAGAAGCGTTTGCGATTCCTCCCACAACAAGGAAATCCCTTGATATGGACAAGCTAGGAGTCTTAAAATATGAGAAAGAATAAAGGATATCTGCTGTTTTATTGTGCTGAAAACATGACCACCCATGCTTACAGAGGACACTATTTAAAGGGATTATCCAGAGTAAAAAAAGTTTGGCTCATTTTTTTAGATGATTGGGAGTAAATACAGAAAGTTGGCATCAAAATCACACCATTTGGATGTACATTGACAAATTTCGATTTTGCTGTTTTGAGCAAAACTGTGTTAACATGGAAGTGATTTAGGCATGTCTTTTTTCTGACACGAAACGCTCTTCGTCAGACCTCTTCTAAAGTTCTAAACAACATCACAGGTCCCTAAAGACAAACCCAAGTGTCCTGAGGACTTCATGTCATTGGATAGTGTGTCCAGAGTTACTGATCGACCTCTGGATTCATAAGACGTCTTTAACAGGCAGCCCGAAATAGTCGATTACCAAGTGCAGTTAGACATTCTGGAAATTCACGATTTCGTGGCATTCTTTTAAAAACCATAGTCCAGTGTTTCATTAGAAATGTAAATGAATTTATTTTCAGGGTTCATCATGTCTAAAGTCGATTCACACATACATCACTAACGACACCTCCACAGATTTAATATTTCATCCACATCGCGATTCTAATTGAACCTCAATGTCCAGGGAACAGTGAGTGTAATTCTTTATTGCATCCATACTCCATCTGTTATTTGTGTCAATGATAATACCTGCACCCGTCTTCCCGCTCATAGTGGTGCTCCTGTTTGTTCAGTGAGTGGTTAGTCCCACCAGGCTGATCGCCGGCTCTGTGGTTGTGTTGGTGAATCAGGTCTTTGTGAAAAGGAAAACACAGCAGTCCCTCATCTCCTGTTTATATGTTAAAGGAATAGTTTGGTATTTTTCACATGAATCTGTATGGGATCACCTTTTTCACTCTGGTGACAGTGACTTACCCCCGACAGTGAGTTGAGTTCTGGTCCAGTTTTGGTTTAAGCAAAAGTCATACTGGCAGGTTTCCTGAATGAGTGCTTTATTTGCATAACAAAACCATCACGGAACAAAAACTCACAACTCATAATTGCTTGGAGCTACTTTGTCAATAGCGATCAATGCACGTTGTCACTGCTAACAGCTGTGTACCTGCACATAGCAGCCACTAACACTGCTGAACATCTGATGAAAGTAGTTTGCTAAGGCCTCATTTAAAACAATAGAAATAACAGTACAATATCATTCTCAGCATTTAATGACTTAGTTCCACTAAGTTGTACTTCATCTGTTACAGCAACTTAATACATTTTATTTCGTAGTACTATTTCTGAAACTTTGAGTATTCACAACTTAATATATTTAATTATTCTGAACATTGGGGTCTACAGTGTGTCCTTAACCTTTTGAGTTGTCAAAATGACCACCAATATATTATAATTTGTTCCTTAAATTTTCAGTGAAATCCAATCCATAATGTTTTGAGTTATGTTAACCATAGACAGACAAAAAAACAGATAAACTGCAGCAAAAACACCACTCCACCATCCCTTCACCCCCCCCCCCCCACCTCCACCCCCACTGTAGAGTGTAGCATAAAGCAACACTGCATGATTTTCCACTGAATATAGTATGAATGTAGAGAAAATGGTACAGTATTCCATCTGTGTCCAGTCTGTACATACAGCTGGTGCCCCCCCCCCCTACCCACCCCCAGGAAAATGATTAGTACACTACGCCATCTGTCAGGAAGTAAAGAGCTGATCCAGACCCAAAGAGACACCAAGGCCAAAGGGGTCAGCAGTAGGAAGTCACTTCATTAAACATATGCAATGTCACAACATTTATTTCTGCCATAGTTGCATTAATTTTTCACCAGGATGTTGTGTTTATGATAGAAGAACCAGACCAGCTTGCAAAGTCTGGACTGTGTGGTGGACAGTCCACATGTGAAAATAACTTCTCACGCACTGATCATATCAATCCATGTAAAGAATTGCTGTAAAATGCAGTTTATCATCTTTCATGGTCAGATATGATACATTTGGACATTTAGGATATGTCCAGAAGAGTTCGATATGGGTTTAGTTTTGAAACCGTGTCAAAAAGATATTATGTATAAATTCATATGTTTCAGTAAAAAATCTGCGTCAGCATGAGGGCGAAACTTTTGCTGAAAACAATGCAATTCGCTGTAAGCCAGTCCCACCGGATACAAGAGAACAATAGAAGAAGTAGTGCACATGCGCCCACATCCTTTTTCTAGCGGTGCAACACACACGCTGGACACAAACAACAACAATAACAATGCTAGCACCTTAACACATTCACCACTGCTTCTCTGTTGTTCACCATTGTCACTGTCTTGTGACCGAAATTAATGCTACAGGTGCAAGGCTGCTGTTTTTTCCAGTCATGTGGAATGTCATGGGTGTGAACACACATGTCTTACTCGTCCAGAGGGGTGTGGAAACGGCACCGTCTCCAGATCTTCCCACTCTCTGACCCATTTTCCAAATATATGGTTTTGGGGTACCCATGACACTGGCCCCATTTTGACAAAAGGCCAATCCTTTAAGAAAGTATGTCGGTTTCATGTGAATTTGTTTCTGTGCAGATGCGGTCTTGGAGGCTTTGTGGTATATTTAATCTCGCCCCAAATGATAATTTTTTTTATTATTGTATCTGATTATTGTGTGTGTGTCCGCAAAGACATATCATGCTATAACTCAATGAATACTTGGGATATCACCATGAAATTACATGGGCATATACATATAGCTAATGCGCATCAGATGTAATGATCCATTTGACTAAAGGTCAAAGGTCAAGGTCACAATTAACTAAAAAGTCAAAATCACTCAAGAGCAGAGGGTCACAGAACTTTCAGATTCTCATAATTGTTATCACCTATGACCAATAGTTTTTCAGATATCTGGAGATCATCGCACAAAATTAACTTGTGTAACACTGTGTCAAACATAGACATATCAAACTATAACTTAATTATCATCTGACACGTATACATGTGATGAAAATATCAATATTGCAAAAGGTCAAAGGTCAACGTTGCATTTAGCAGAAAGGTCAAAATCACATCATTGTCTCTAATTCAAGAACAGGTTGTCATAGAAACTTGAATTTGGCACAAAATAGGGGCAAGATTAGACATTCTCTGAATACTAGTTGAAACATCAGTCAACATCAGTTTTTTGTTTGTTTTTAAATCCACCTGCCTGTACTTTTGCATCATATGTGCTATGTCAAAAAAAGCTCTTGCCAGTGAAAAAAAAACGTCTAATCAAAAAATTAGGGTTTTGTCAAAAAATTTTCATTATGTAAATTTTTAAAGTGTGTGTGCCTTTCAGGAGAGTGTGTGTGGGGGGGTCTGATCTGCCTTAGCTCTGAGTTCTTTTCTGAGTGCATGTTTTTTTTTATTATTGTATTGTATTGTATATTATTTGTTACAAATTATTGATTTTCCATTATTGGATTATTATTGTTCATTAGTGTTGATTATGATTATTGCACTTGGGTGTTTTTCCACCAGCACCTTTGTGGAACTGTGTGGATGGTAGTTGACACACTTTTTTAATGTATTAATGTACTTTTCAATGGCACCTGCTGTGGATTTTTAATAATAATATATTAATGTCTACAGAGGTGGGAAGTAACTAGGTAAAAATATTTCATCACTGTACTTCAGCAGATTTTTAGGTATCTGTCATTCCGCTGAAAACCACTTTTCCATGCTCCTTTTGGAATCTGATGGCTCACCCCGAGTTACCAACACATGCTGTTTGTTGCAGGTGTGTCCCCTCCACTGATGGATTTACCGTCATTCCTAGAAAACAACAGAGAAACCAGACACTCCGAAAAAGTCTGTCCACTACACGTCTTGAGGTCTTTGGCATCACCCACGTGGGGTTAAGCTCGTCCTCCATTACAGCGAATCTGAAGTAGCATTAGCATTAGCATCTACAAGACAAGACCGCGCTACAGTAGCTGCTGCAGAAACTTGAAAAAAATGGCGGAACAAACTGGTTCATGTGCTCTCTGTGGAAATAAAGCCTCGTTTTTTTCCCTGCAAACAAGCAGATGTTACTCTGGTAAAGGTAAACACACACCCCTCCCTGAGTGGGGAGTGTTCCTTCACACATTCTGAGCCAATCAGAGACGCCTCATCACCGCGTCATGGACATGTATGAGGAAGTAGCGGTAAACTCTGTTGTTCCACCTCCTACCGTGAAAAAACAGCTGGAAACGAAACAATCTGGATTTTTTTTTTAAAATAGAACCAACACACAATGTATTCAATAACAATGAAGAAGAACAATATTAATGATATAACCATAGAATGACTCCTTTAAATCACAGGTGGTGTCTTCAAATGGAGGATCAGCAATGGGTGACTATGGTTGATTTTTGATGGTTTGACCAACAAGGACATCAAAGGCAAATAATAAATATAATAACAATAATAAGGATGGATTTAGTAACTCTGAAACAGTGAATAATGCTAGAAACTTGATATCAAAATGAACAATGAGAAGAAGTACAGAAAAATTATTCTGGTTCATGTCAAATATAATCAGGTAGACCAATTATTTCTCGGATTGTCTTCTTTTAAAACTGAAGCCACAACATATTAGACTCAGACTATTTATTAACATTCCAGCAAGACTATTTCGCAAGCAGTTTTAAGCAACGGGTGAGATTAGGCCTTTTCTGAATATGTCATGACCTCCGCTCCGGTGACCTTTCCCCCAATGCTCATCCACACTCACCTGGTCCCGCACTGCGCAGCTGCAGCCATTCCTCATCTGTGGCTATAAAAGCAGTTAGGCTTGCAGTTGCCAGTGCGGGACCATTCAGTATTGTCACCTCCATAACCCGGACAGCTTCTGCCATCTCCTCAATCACCATAACCCGGACATTCATCATCACCACGGACTCTGACCGTTTGCTCCCAGGTTTTGTCTGTCTTGTCTTCATGTTTCTTAGTTTTGTTATTAAATTATTTTTCCCTTCAGTACTGTGCATTGGAGTCCTCCTTCACCTCACCCCGATCCTGACAGAATACTTGTTCAGTTATATTCTTCAGTTTTCCCTGGGGTTGGTCCCTGGGGTTGGTCCCTGGGGTAGGTCCCTGGGGTTGGTCCCTGGGGTTGGTCCCTGGGGTAGGTCCCTGGGGTTGGTCCCTGGGGTAGGTCCCGGGGTAGGTTCCTGGGGTAGGTCCCTGGGGTACATCTACATTAGGTGTGAACAGCTGCTCTAATGCTCATGCATTTCTCAGCAGCTGACGTGCATTATTCAGACTGTTGTGTTGTTTGTGCCAAATACATGCAGGTTATGTCACATCAGTGGTGTAGTAAGACAAACATGCTCGACATGAGGTTTGCAGTCACCTCTTCTTAGGCTGCTATTAAAAAAAAAAAAAGTTTGCTGCAGCTGGGTTTTAATAAAAACATCACCCTTACCTGATTATAAAAAAAAAAAATGGAATAAGTGTCTGAACATGACAAGTCAATGTCATGAAAACAAGATCTTGAATATTACTGTTAAAAAAGATTTTGTCTGCTGTCGTCTGTGGTCTGGAACAGACAGTCATGCAGTAGGCAGATGATTTCAAATAAATCCACTCACTACTTCCTCATTAGTTTGCAATTATTCATTTCAACTGTCTTTTTTTTCAGGTTGCCAAGTTTGTATATAATGGGTCAGAACAATGGTATATTCTTATTTTATTTGTAATTACTTGGAATGTGAATACTATTAATAGCTCAGTCAAAAGGAGAAAATAAGTAGATGTTTTTGTTTGTACACCAGTGGTTGTTTTAGTCTTTAGCGATTTTATATATATATATATATATATATATATATATATATATATATATATATATATATATATATATATATAAATATATATATATATATGTGTATATATGTATATATATACTGATTTTACACACCCCTCCTTTTTCAGATGAGATCAAGTTAAGAAGAAAACCAACCAATATCTTTCCTTGTTTCCTACAGTAGAAGTAGCACTTTCTTGGTGGAGTTGAACAATTCTTCTTTCTGTTCCTTAACCTGAATAACGGATTTCATTGCCCTGATAACTACAGAGGGAGGCTGAGCTCATTATGTTCTATAATCCAATCTGTGAGCTCCCTGAAGTGGCAGCGCAATGACATATCAATATTGTCCTTGGTAGAGAGAGAGGGAGAGAGAGAGAGAGAGAGAGAAAAGAAATGAGATTCAGCCTAAATCTCTCCCCTCCCCTTACCCTCCCTCCCCACATACACATCATACTCAGTCAGGTACCAGTTCCAGACCCTGTTGTTGCTACACTAGTCTTTCCATTGCTCGTTAACCATGGACATTCTATTACACTGAAAAAAGGAAAATATTGAATCAACTTTAAAAAATCTTCAATTTTGACTTTTTATCTCATGATATTAACTTATTATCTCATGATATTAACTTTTTATCTCATGATATTAACTTATTATCTCATGATATTAAGTTATTATCTCATGATATTAACTTTTCATCTCATGATATTAAGTTATTATCTCATGATGTTAACTTTTTATCTCATGATATTAACTTATTATCTCATGATATTAACTTATTATCTCATGATATTAACTTTTTATCTCATGGTATTAACTTATTATCTCATGATTTTGACATTTTATCTCAGTCATTTAGTGTCATGTGAGAATAAAAGACTAATGGATCACTAATGCCATGGGTTCCTTGAAAAGTGCAAAATATATTTTTATTATTATTAATAATAATTTTATGTACTATTATTTTATTTTGTTATTTTATTTAGAATTATATATATAATATTTTTAAATTAAATATTAAAACTTTTTTTTAAATAGATGTTTATGCTCACTACCCAATGGCTACTTTACCTACAAGTGATAAGGACAAACCTGGTCCTCATGAGACATGGAAACGAGTTTGTGTGTGTGTGTGTGTGTATTTTTGTATGTGCTTCTATTCCTATCTTTAGGGGGACATTGATATACTTACACAGTCCCATCATGGGGACCTCTGACACTATGGGGACGAGAATTCAGGTCCCCACAAGGGTTCAATATAAATAAAGGTCCCCACTAGTAAAATAGAAATGATGTGGCCCTATAAATACATTAATTAAATTTTTTCCGGAAGTCCCCATAAAGCATGAGGGAAACAGATGTAAAGTGGAAAAAAGTATTTTTCAAAGGTTTGAAGATCTGTTTATTTTTATGTATTTATTTCTATGTATTTAAAACAATTATATATTTTATGTATTTTTTCAGCATGTTTTGAAAATATTACTGTTATTTATTTTTTTTATTAATTCATTTTTATTAAATTTTTTTCCCCCCAATTTAATTTAATTTTCTAATTTTTATTTATTTGTCTTTACATTCAGTACCCAATGGCGACTCGATTACAAACTTGGTCCTCATGAGACATTTAAACAAGTGTGTGTGTGTGTGTGTGTGTTGTGCCAGGTTGTGTCACAGACATTAAGGTTTTATTGTCCTATGACGTACGGTGTGTTTGTGCGTTTGCTGACAGTCAGGAGCTTTAGGGAAAATGTGTGAGAGTGATTGTAACGTCCCCATCAGTTCCCTCATGTGGAAAAAGATGTTTTGTAAATGTATAGATAATAACAAATGCTTATGTAATCTGCACAAACGTCAACCTCTCAAATCATCCAGACGTTTAAAAAAAATCAGACGTTCCAGAGCAGCTCTAACCCTGTCAGACTGTTTACATCCTGTTTACTTATATTAAAAATTAATTATTCATATGGACGATGTGATTACCAAAATATTTTAAGTGCTTTTGTCCCACAATCATTCAATTAAGCTCCAGCAGACAGAGCAGAGGAACACTTTGGTTTGTTCTCTTCTGTTTGGATGGAATTTTCCAATAACTTACAACCTTATTTGTTTTTCAAGTATTTACTCGCTAAAGTAATAGGTGATTTAATTGCTCTAAACAACGATATCTTTGTGAAACACATTTGTGCACTGCCCAGTCCCCACATCCTTGAACAATGACAAGCTTTGGGAGAGGACAGAATTAAAATTCAAAGGCAAGGCGGTTCATTTTAGTTCCAGGAACTGCTGTGTGAAAAACACTTGACTGATTTTAATCACATTCTTATTTATTTCAGCTCAGGGCTCGCCATGACTTTTAACAGCCAGTAGTGACTGCCATGGATTTTTTTATTGTTTGTTTGTGATGCAACAGCACCATCTAGCAGGTGTGTGTAGGTACTGTTAGTGTTTTCTAAGTCAGGGCTGTTTAGTTCAGAGGCCACGTTCAGTCCAATATGATGTGAAAAAGACCAGACCAGTCAAATAATATTTATTTATTGATTATGTGTAAGTATATTTTGTACATTTCTGTGTTTTTTTTTTACTGCATTTAATTGTATTTTTAGTACATTTTACTGTAGCTTTGGTGAAATCTTTTGCATATTAGTGTATTATTACAGGGTTTCTTTCATACTTTAGTGCTGGGGTTTCAAACTCATCTTTAGTTCAGGGGCCACATTTAAATGGTAAATGGACTGCATTTATATAGTTCTTTTCCACCTTCATGGTGCTCAAAGCGCTTTACATTAGCCTCTCATTCACCCATTCACACACACACTCATACACCAGTAGGTTTCTAAGGTCTATGGTAAGTCCTACTGGGGGCCTAAGTCAGGGTTCAGTGTCTTGCCCAAGGACACTTCGATATGTGGACAGCCAGAGCCGGGACACGAACCGCCAACCTCATTGGGCGACCCACTCTACCAACTGAGCCACAGCCACCCTTGGACTAAACCCTATTTAGTCCAATATGATCTGAAATGAACCAGACCAGACCAGTAAAATATTATTGTAATAAAATTATTTATTTATTTATTTATTTATTTATTATTATTTTGCCAGTATACTTTTGTGCATTTTAGTGGTTTTTTACTGCATTCTATTGTATTTTTTAGTGCATTTTATTGCATTTTAGCACGTTTTACTACATTTTATTGTATTTTAGCATGTTTTACTACATTTTATTGTATTTTTAGTGGATCTTATTGCATTTTATTGTATTCTTAGTGGATTTTACTATATTTTTAGTGAAATCACATTGACCAAACCAAAGATGCAACAAACAAAAACACAAACACATAAAATAAATCCAAGTGAAGTGAAGCTGCAATAACAGAAATGAAGCAGAAGCAAAAACTTACAAACCCTCAAAAGAAACGTGAAAGAAAAATGCTGCAAATACCAAAACACGCAAACTTCAAAAACACCTGGAAGAGAGAAACACTGCAGATTCAGTCGACAGAAGAAAAAAATATAAATCATTTTAGAAATCGGCAAAAAAATAGGGTGGCTTGGACACAAAATAGGGTGGCTCAAGCCTAACAACGTCGCTGATTCTACTGTATTTTTGGTAAAATTTTGTGTCCATTACTTTATAATTAGAGGATTTTTGCATACATTAGTGCAGGAGTGTCAAACTCATTTTTAGTTCAGTTCCACATTCAGTCTAATATGATGAGAAAAGGACCAGACCAGTAACATAACAACAGTGAAAAGACTAAAATGACATTCTGATAATGTTTACATCTATAATGTTTCCCTCAAAATGTGAAGAACATCAACAACTGGACTCGTGTTTTCTGCCTCAGTCTATTAGTTTGTCATTTGCACATCTGCAGAACAAATGATATTTACATTAAAAATAACAATAAACATTTAGTAAGAGGCAGAATATTTATAGTTACACTTCTCTTCACATATTTCAGGTGATTCATATTTATTTAGGTTTTTGTAAAAAGATGGTTTCTTAATATAATGATTTACATGTAATTAGCTTATTATTTTTTTTTTACAATAAAATCTGCAGTTTTCATTATTTATAGATAATTATGATCATATTTTACTGGTCGGACCAGTTGAGATCTAATTATTCTGTTTGTAAAACCTGAATTAAAATCATTTTCACACCATTAATATCCTCATTCTTATTCATCCTACGGGCCAGATTGGACGTTTTGGCGGGCCACATTTGGCCCCCAGGCCTTATGTTTGACACCTGTGCACTAGACCAGTAGATATTCACACTAAAAGCTCTGCTCCCATATCACGCTGCTGAAATAACAAAGGTTTATTTGCAGAACAGGCTTTTACTAAGAGTACTTTATCTCCCTGTCTGTTATACACTCACTCCACTGAATCAGAATTACATGTTCTGCCAGTGTTCCGTTATTAGACTGCCAATCTAAGAAAAGTCAGACATGGGAAATGATTGGCATTTGATAAAGAATGACTGCTGCATTCATCTAATGTGTCAGCATACATTATTTACATTGTAAAAAAAAACAACAACAAAAAACCTATAGAATCTACTTAATAAAAGTGAAGTAACAATTTGCACTCATTTTGGTTGATTTGATTTATATTTAGAGTAAACTGTACCGTCATTTATCGACTATAAGGCGCAAAAATCTCATGATATTGGCTTTTTATCTCTTAAATTTGGCTTTTATCTCATAATTTGGGATTTTTATCAACAATATCAATACCAATGTTACTATAAGGCTGAATACCATTTCATCCCATAGCTCCTCCCTCTGTTTTGTGCGTCCATGTGTAGGGGATAGGGGAAGGGGGAAGGGGAAAGGCTTTATACCCCTTCAAACTGAGATTTTCCAGAGGCAGACTCCAAGGTTCATCCCTTAGCCCTTCCACTCCTCAGTGATGTTGACCTAAAGTGAGCGGGTGCTGAGGTCACCCACAGTTGTGGGTCATTGAAAAATATTTTTAATGACCTTCGGGTAGTGATCAGTTAGGTCGTTGGAGATGACATTGAAATAACCTGGTAAATATGCTTTATTAACTGAATTATCATGAAAGTGACGTTCAACAGACAACAACAGTATGGAGAGAGTGGAAACTCTGGAAACATACAAACAAAAAAAGTAAGGGTTCGGACACATTGGCTGAGGTTTTTTAAAGATGATGAGCGGCTCCCAGTGTTTTCGTTTCCGTGGAAACCAGGTTCAAATGTCTCTTTGGGTGTTACAGGTTGTTGACCCCTGGTTTAGATGCTGCAGATTGATAACTTTTGAATGATGAAGCACATTACACACACACACACAAACACACACACACACATATATATATATATATATATATATATATATATATATATATATATATATATATATATATATATATATGTCTGGCACACTTCTCCTGCCTGCTTGGACATCCACCCCCAAATCAGCGTGCCTGTTAACAATGGTAACATCCTCGGAGCTCGGCGGAGTCAGAGCAGTAGGGATTGGTAGTGTGTGTGTGTGTGTGTGTGTGTGTGTGTGAGTGTGTTCTTTTTAAAGAAAGTCATTGTGATTAGTCGCTCCTGCAGCATTGAGAAAACACTGACCATAAAACACGGTACACTTATGTAAAAACAAAACAATGAATGACAGCGTTGAGAAAAAAAAGGTAAAGTGGACACCAGTGAGAGTTGGATAGGAAAAGAAGGTCGCTCGAGGAGGAGGGGATGAAATGTCAGAAATTAACTGACTTCTTTGTTAAACCTAGCAGCAGCCAGAGTGGCACTGCTGCTAGCTCTGCGGCCGCAACAGCATCAACCAGTGAGTTTATAACCATTTTCACAGCAGACACCCCCAGGACAGAATATATACATATCAGTGATGCGTGGGCTGACCCGAAGTGAGCGGGTGCCCACAGTTACGGGTAATTAAAAAACTATTTTTATTGATATTCGGGTTGCGGTCGGTCGGGTCATTTGTCGTTTGCGATGCCAGCTAGCTTAATACCGTATTAGCTTCAACAACACACCTGCACTAAACAACATTAACTTATGCACAGATAAACAACACACCATTCTAATATCTATCTGAGCTGTACTGTGTTATTCATGTCCCCATGTGGCATTTACACGCAGTAATGAACCAGGAATATATGAATAAAGAGAAAAAGAAGGTGAGATAGCTATGTTGGCATCGTTACTGAGCAACACAGCAGCTAATTCTAAACACGTTTATAGCCGTGGTGCGTTCAACAGCGTGGGATATTTGAAAACTTACAGAAAATGAGTTAATTCCTGAATAAATATAATTAAACAATCAAATAAACAAACTGTTTGGGCTTTGTAACAAACATTAAAATAACCCGGGAAATAACTGAATTTCTGTGAAGGTGACGTACAACATTACAAGTATCCTACGTTATGTAGGGAGCAAGAGAGAAAGTCAAGCTAGGAGAATGGCAGCTCCAGAAATATACAAACAAAAAAAGTTAAGGTTTGGGACACATTCACTGAGATTTTAAGATGATTTCTTTTCCATGGAAACTGCGTTCAAATGTCTCTTTGCTGTCACAGTTTGCCAATCCCAATGACATCGGATTTTAACACGGAAATAAATACAGGTATGTGAGTAAGGTCATGTGATGTCCAAAAAGACCATTGATTACATTTTTAAAATGTGGGTCGAGTGCGGGTCGGGTCCGTTCCTTTTAAATACATTTACTCCAGTCCGAGCTGCGGATGGTTAAGTTAAAAAAGTGGTCTGTTGCAGGTCGTTTATACATCGACCATACATACATACATATATGTATATATATATATATATATATATATATATATATATATATATATGCGTGTGTAACTATATAGCATTTTAATATTGAGTCAGGGAGAGAATGAGAGAAAAGTACTGTACTGTGGGCTGTTGTCATGCATTAGTTTAATAGTGCGGTGTTGTGTCACAGTCAGTGAATAGAAATTACAAAAGATATATAGAAAAAAAAAAATAAAATATATATATATATATATATATATATATATATATATATATATGTATTGTGACCTTTGACCTAGAGCAGGGATGGGCAAACCATTGCTAAAGGGCCGGTGTGGCTGCAGGTTTTTGTTCCAACCAAGCAGCAACACACCAGACTTGATTCAATTAATCAACTGATCTCAGTCTTCAGAGAGTTGATTGATCAAACTGTGAACTCTTGGTTGGTTGGAACAAAAACCTGCAGCCACACCGGCCCTTTGTGGAATAGTTTGCCCATGCCTGCCCTAGAGTCTTCAAATGTGTCCTTCGAGGTTCTGATGTCAGTGCACCACAACAGTGAGAGTAAAAAGAAGCTAAATGCTAAACTGAGTATACAGGAATGAAAAGGACACTCACGACCTTTGACCTATCACTGTTTAGTGTAAAAACACTTTTTTGGTGACCTTAACCTTTGACCTTTCTGTCACCAAAATTACATTTTGGACCACCTCACAATTTTTGTCAAAATATCATATAAATTGGTCCAGTAGTTTTTCCAAACAAACAAAAACAGAAACAATCCTCCTTTCTTCTCCTTTTGTGTGTGTGTGTGTGTGTGTGTGTGTGTGTGTGTGTGTGTGTGTGTGTGTGTGGGGGGGGGGTAATAATAATTTTCACTGTACTTTTCTTCCTTTGCTCCTAACTGTGGGATCATCTTCCATCTTCCTAATAAGTAAACCCCCACTCAGCTGGTGTTCAGTGTGTGTGTACTTCAGGCCATCATTAAAAATGCACACCCCCCTCTGAAGCTGACTGGGTATCAGTCATTAAAATTTAGTGACAATGGCAAAGCCAGGCCTAGGTAAGGTAGCTAAGGTAGCTATCGGGTTCCTCACGCTGCAGTGAATGAACTTTTCAGTCCTCTTAGCTCTCCAAGGTGGTGCACTGGGACACTGCTGTTGTCTGTCTCTGAGGTCTGACAAAGTCCAAATCAACAATAAGGACATGGGTGTCGGGATGGCTCTACTGATTCATTTACTACTGGCTGTTGACAAGGCTGATATGAAAAAGGGTGAGTCGGTATTTGTTATTTTGTTGGAGAAAAGCTTGTATGTGACAGGTGTGTTGTATCTCACACTTATTGTAGATACGTAAGAAGCAAGACCTCAGTTGTTCAATGTCAAATTGTAAAACACTTTCAATGGTGACATTCAGTTGTTCAGACACAATTAAATATAGGGATGTCCCGATCAAGTCCAACACCTTTGATTTTTAGTGATTACCCGATACCAATATGAGTCTGAATTTGATTTGAATTTGTAAAATATGTGACCCTCCAGCACCAGTTGGAAGTTGCACAGCAGTGTTTTTAACTATAGCCTCAAATATGTTATACAGGTTAAAATGATCTAATTTGAAGTTTATGCATAAAATCCAAGTAAAGTTTTTGTGAAATTCCTACCGTAAGGGCTTCAAATCATGCCTTTTAGGAAGGACAACAACTGACTCTGACAGTAATTACACAGTAAAATCACAGCTTTGCTTCACACTATTTCCCCGTTATGTTTGGTACCATTGGAAAGAACGGGATTCCCTCTAGACAACCCTTAAATAGAAATGTAATTAACTGTATTTGAACCAACGGGAGGCCTAAGAACAAAGCCTTCTCCAGTAAACAAAATCCCTTGTTGCTAGTTCAAAAAATGATCAGATTTGTACAATGTATACATCATTGGAAAGCATTTTTAATAAGCTTTAAGATAAATATAAGATCTTTGACCCACATGACTGGTTTTGTGCTGGAGGGTCACATATTAAAATAAAATAAAATGAACAGCCCTTATGTACTTTTGGGATGGGATTAGTTTTACAGGGGGATGTAGAGTAATGTTTGTTTATCACATGACCTCTGTAGAGTAAATGTCCAATTCACACAGAACAAGAAATGTCCATAATATTCAATATCTGACATGAGAAGAACGTGTTTATGCTCTGCATTTTAATCTCCATCCTATGTCATTTCATTTTTCCCTACGTTTCCCATTTAAGAAGCAGAAGTGTCATGCTTCTTTCAACTGTTTTCAATAGAATAGAATAGAAGTACTTTATTGATCTCACAATTGAGAAATTGCTTTAGTCATGTTTCCATTATGCAGTACGGTATGGTACGGGTCAGGTCTGGTCGGGTACGGTACGTGTCTCTTCTGGAAAGCAAAATAAGTAGAGGGTCCCTAAAGACAAACCCAAGTGTCCTGAGGTCTTCATGTCATCAGATAGTGTTTCCAGAGTTACTGATCTACAAACATGGACCTCTCTGTATTCTTACGAGGAAGCTCAAAATAGTCGATTGCAGACACGCTCTGGAAATTCATTATTTTGTTCCATTCTTTTTAAAGAACAAGGTTCAAGGGATCTTTTATTATCCCTGTGGGGCAAATCGTTCTACAGCCTGCAGATCCAATCATCAACAACAACAATCATAAGCACAGACAACAACAATAAATAGTAAATAGGACAAACAGAAGAGAAAATTACTTGTTTAAAAGAACAATAGCAGCAGGGACAAAATTATGTTTAACCCTCTTTGTCCTTTACCTTGGCAGCAGGTACTTGTGGCCTGACGGAAGCAGCACAAACTCACCAGCCAAGGGGTGGCTCTGGTCACTGAGGAGTGTGCGGGCCTTCCTTCCTTCTTGTTTAGCGTTCTGAGTCTATGGATATCACATAGATTGCTGAGGTTAATACCTACAATTTTGCGGCATACTCTCACTATACCCTGTAATGTGTTTTTATTTTTAAGTGACAGTAAGCTGTACCAGCAGATAAAAGAGAAAGTTAAAACAGACTCTAAAACAAGGATAAAACATTTTCATAAAAGTACTATCAATGTTAAAACTCTGCAATTTCCGATAAAAATACATGCGTTGATGCACCTTCTTACAAACGGCGTCAACATGGAAGTCAAAGGACAGCTTGTCAGCTATAGTAGTGGTCCCCAGTACCGGTCTGTGGGCCAATTGGTACCGGGCCGCCGGCTGCCTAATGAAGAATTAATAATTTCTCATGTATTCATTATCTGAGTCTGAACAATCTTTTATTTTGAAAAATGACTGGATTCTCTCAGTTACATCTCTGTCACTTGAATGCCAAAAATTTAACCCACATGTCAGCAAAATAAGGAAAAAACAGATGTCTTTGGAAAGTTTCTTTCAAAGAGGAAAATACCGACTGAAGAGACAGAAAAGCCGACAACTTCCAAGAAAAGGAAAGCTTTTAACAGACAATCCCAAGAGTTGTACTTGAATTTATTGTGACAGGTGATTCCCACAGACCAAGCCTGCTCTGTATAATTTGCGGTGACCATTATGAACAATCTACCCCCCTGTGGTCCATGGTAAAATTGCCAAATGTTGACCGGTCCATGGTTATAAAAAGGTTGGGGACCACTGATCTATAGTAGTGCCAAGATATTTATAGGTCTGGACCCCCTCAATGGCTTGATCACGATGACAAGAGCCGGGAGAACCAACCGATGTTTCCTAAAGTCAACAATCATTTCTTTTGTCTTTCTTTTGTTCCACATCTCCATAAGAGATGTGGAACACCAGTCAGTGAATTCCTGCAAAACAGGGCCATGGTCAGGGTCGTCACAAGCGAGGACAGCAAGGACCCAATCACTGAGTGTGACATAGTCCAGTATTTCATTGGAAATTGAAATGAAGCTGTATGCAACAGCAAAATTTAGCCTAACATTCTGTTGTTTTCAAAAAAGGCTGTGGAGCCACCATATTGGAGTGATGATACATTTCATGTGTGTTATATCACATGTGTAACTATGATTAAGGACATATGTTTCAGCTTGTTTTATTAGTCATAGTTGGCTTAACATTCTAGAATTTTCAGATATGGAAATAAGATAAGTCCGAGATCATGTCTACGTAATGAATGCATTAGACGATAACACTGTCTAAACCACCAACCTGTTTGACTGGATACAGAGTAAAAACTAATTATGTCTGACCAAACAATGAATCTCAATACTGCTAAGAAAGTATCAGAACAAAATGATGGAATCAGGAGGCTGGAGATATATTTTTTTAGACAGTGTGAAGGATTGCTATCACCTTCTGAGCTTCAGATTGGCCATCACCCTGTTAGCATTAGAATGAATGTATCGGCTAATTCTCTCATCAGTAAAAGTCCCTGGCGAAGATTAAAGGAACTGACATGTCAAACAAACAAGCTGGCTGATATTAGGGCCTGTACATGTGGTCCCTATTGCCATGTCGAAATATTAAGTGGAAATATGCTCAGCACTTAACAACAACTACAGCAAATTATATTAATGTAGTACTTTTTACACAGTGTTTGCACATGACACTTTACAGAACAGAGAATATATTTCTATGTAAAAAAAAATCAACCAATTTAAATATTCAGAAACTAACAGATAATGAAATTAAACCTTCACTGTGCCTAGTGTAGGAATCACCCTAATCACCACTCCAAGATGGCGGCTTTAGTTCCCGCTTCCCAGCAGCAATTGCTGGGTCTAGGTATACTATGGGCAGCTGTGGCTCAGTTGTGGGTCACCCAATGACCGAGAGGTTGGCCGTTCACGTCCCGCCTCTGGCTGTCCACATGTCAAAGTGGGCAAGACACTGAACCCTGAATTAGGCCTCCAGTAGGACTGAAAGAACCTTAGAAACCTACTGGTGTATGAATGGGTAAATGTGAAGCTAATGTAAAGCGCTTTGAGCACCATGAAGGTGGGAAAGCGCCATATAAATGCTGACCATTTATGTTTATGCAGAGAGGTACATGGCTTGAGATCACTAACTCTGAACACACTATCCGACTACATGAAAACCTCAGGTCACTTGTGTTTGCCTTCAGGCATGTCCAAACTATTCCACAAAGGGCCAGTGTGGCTGCAGGTTTTTGTTCCAACCAACCAAGACTACACAGCTTGATTAAACGTGTTAAGTCTGGTGTGCTGCTGCGTGGTTGGAACAAAAATCTACAGCCACACCAGCCCTTTGTGGAATAGTTTGGAAATACTTGCGCCACTTACTCCCACATAAGTGTGATGTTCATCCAAATGGTGTGATTTTGATGTCAACTATATGTATGTACTCCCAATCATCTAAAAAATTAGCTAAACTTATTTGTACTCCAGATAATCCCTTTAAATAATAATAATAATCATCATAATCATAATCATAATCATAATCATAATGATAATAAAGTTGGACCAGGAAAGAGATGTTAAGAGCTGAATGGAAATGTCTGACTCTTCCAAATAAGGTGTGAAATGTGGCGGGATCCTGTCAGCTCCATCTGGAAACATCTCCAGTCCAAACTTCCCAGGCCTGTACCCATACAGTATCGACTGTTCCTGGCTCATCGTGGTGGCAGAAGGTTCCTCGGTCCTCCTAACATTTCATCATTTTGAGCTGGAGTACCACGTCAACTGCGCTTATGACTACATCAAGATCTACAACGGCATATCTGAGGATGAGGGCAACCTCCTGGGGACATTTTGCGGCGATATCTCCCCGCCACAGTTCACATCATCCTGGAACGTCATGTCCATTATCTTCCATTCAGACCGACATGTGGCCTTTAGGGGGTTCAGCGTGGGCTACAGAAAAGGTAAATGCAATGTGACAGAAAGCACTAGTGATATGTTGCCTTCACATGCTGTGGGAAGGATGAGCTTTTCCATCTGTGGATTAAAACTGACCTGTGTGTTGTGTTCAAGTGCTTTTGTTGTCTACCTACTACTTGGGTAAAACAGTTTTAGATGTGAGTTTTTGTTTTACCTTGTCCCCCCTCAGGGGAGGTGAGGATATTGTTTTGGTTTTTATTTATTTATTTAAATTGATTTCACAGGGACAATACTTACAACATTGCCACCAAAGAGAAAATGTGGTGCATATAAGATGTTTAGCCTCAGCTTAATTTACAGGCTTGGTCAGGCTTTTAAACACCATGAAAAATATAAAGAGCACTATAAAACACAATACAATGGGCACTATAAAATAATAAGAATATACTGAATACAATAAAATACCACATATACAATGATTAAATATAAGCAATTAATCAATACAATGACTCATATCAGAGCACTGGACAGAATGTAAAGATCAAAATATCAATCAAATCAGACTAACATGTAAAGCACTTTAATGCCGTCTGAGGCCCTGGTCTACACTTTTTTTTAGACCCCGCCCACCCACCACCACCACCACCACCACACACACACACACAAAAGAAATTGACTGTGCTCATTTAAAATGACAGCATTTCCTCTCTAAAATATTTTTTAACTAATAAAACCCTGATTTTTTTTGTGTCACAGCCTGTGTCTTTGTTTATAGCAAATATGTGTGGATTAAAAGCCCCCCTAAAATATTAGCCTGCTGCAATTTGTAGCCTGGTCCATACCTTGGCTATTATTCGAGGAACTGTGGTATTTTCATATCAAGTTCTGTTTGACTTCATATTTAAAATGTAGGTTATTATGAATATTATGATAATATTGTGATGGATGATTGTGAATAATGTGTTTAATAGGTATTAGAGGTAAGATCGGGCCTAAAAAATCCAGCCTGGCGGGTATTAAAGCCCGAGCCTGACCAATTAACTTGATTTTGCAGGCCTGAGCCTGAAGCAAACCCGAAATTTTCCTAGAACTGACTGGTGATCCTTACCAGATTGAGCACTCCATCCATTTCACTATCAGCAAGGATAGGGGGTAAACTCTCTTATTGTTTACAGGGTCTCTGTGGATCCTTAAAAAGTCTTATTTACAATATGTGGTTTTTAAGGTCTTGAAAAGCATTATATTTTGCTACTTTTGAAGTATGGCATTAAATTTCATATAGGAGGTATTACATTTCATCTGGGTAGCCTACGATTAATGAAAAACATATGTCTGTATTTTTTCTGTGCTAGTTATCTATTTAGCTAGCGTCGATTGTTATCAAGATGCTGCAAAAGTAGACGGAAGCTCTATAATAGACCTGTTGTTTGTCAGCATTTACGTCATTGAGTAGAACAGATGAAGAAGCCAAATGATATGTCTTGACATTTTGTTTTTGACCTTCAGACCTAATAAATTACGGGAGATTACCGGGAGAAATTACAAAACGGGAGGGGGTCAGAAGAAGGGTCTGGAATTTTGGAGAGTCTTGGGAAAAACGGGAGTGTCAGCAGCTCAGCACTAGAGTGTTCAGATTCTACTCACCAGTTCATGGTCCTGGATGAGGAAAAGTCACAAAACTTCCAAAAGAAAAAGAAAATCTAATAGCCAGTAGTTTGGTCAACACAAAACCTGAAATGGGCCAATTTGACCCACAACATAATACAAGGGTTAAGTATGTTATGTAGGACCAGGAGTGGGAAGAATGGGACATGTCTAATGCTTCTCTAATTGGATACTCAAATGTTACCTAAATTTGCACTAAAAATGGTAAAAATAAATGAATGAAAAGTGGACTTTTCCAGCCTGTGTGAACCTTTGATGTTAAATTCGTGTTGTGATTTTGCTCTTTTTCACTAGACATGTGTGGTGGAGTGTTAACTGGCCTCTCAGGTGTTATTTCCAGTCCGGGCTACCCTCAGGAGTACAGTAACAACGCCCACTGCTCCTGGGCCATCCATGTGTCTAACACCAGTGTGGTCAGCCTGCTCTTCCTGGACTTCCAACTGGAAAACAACGAGGGATGTAACTTTGACTTTGTTGCTGTGTTTGACGGTCCTACGGTCACGCACCGTCACCTGGGCAAGTACTGTGGAGCGGACAAACCGCCCAAAACAGTCACCACCTCCAACCAGCTTCTGGTGGTCTTCAAGTCTGACTTCAACATAGGGGGACGGGGGTTCAAGGCCTACTACTATTCAGGTAAGACTACCTTTAAAGTAGTTATGTTTCCATAGCCTAGCCGTGCTATCCCTATTCATTACACGTATAGGTCTGGGAAGGATTGACGTAGTTAGAGTGCCGGAAAGTTCACGGAGAAGTCTGGAGAAAGTTAAGAATGACTAAACAAAATGGTGGATTATGGAGCTTAACAACTGTTCTTGCTTCTATAAAAAGAATTTAAAGATTGCTGACATTTTCTCACATTCTTCACTCATCTTTGATAAAAAGGAAATCTCCACCCGTTATTGTTTTTCTTCTATGGTTGTTTCCAGTTGTCCCTCTCCCACTTGTCGCAGGGTGACTTTGTTGCACCCGCCCTCTGACTCTATACTTCACTGTGATTTGTCAGCCAGTTTCAGGGAAATCGAGCCAAAAGTTACATTGAATGAAACTAGACTACTACGGTAGTCAGTGGATTTTCTCGCGATTGTTGACCTGGTGAGATGACGCATCAAATGACAATTGAATGATGGGTAATAAGAGCAGGTCAACAATACAGAATGAAATAAAATGGATCGAGGGGGGAGAAAACGGCAAGTAGAAAAGGGTGGAGCAGAAAAAAAAAGAGAGAAGATGCGTAAGGCTTTATTGGCTGAATCTGGGAAAAGCGCAAATATTGTGGAGTTATTCTCTAAAAAGCCTGTTCCCGACAATGTGCCCACAAATGTGGCCTCTCTCTATCAAAATTGCCAGGGCCTCTTTTTGGTGCCAGTCCCTTGAAGTGTGTCAAGGACAGTGGGATTCCATCTGGGAATAAGAGTGTACTAAAGATAAGTGCAGTGTATGTTCTGTTCTTGTGATTCTACTAACAATCAGATGACATCAAGGAACTGGTTGGAGCAGGTTTAGCGTGGGTAACTGGTAACTGAAAATAGACTATAAAAGACATACATGTTAAAATAAACAGAGCTTCTTCCTACTCAACTTATGGTGGTGAAATCCTTGATCCATGACGAAAATCCACAACAATAGATAACGGGTCAAGGAAGAACCCATTAGATTTTGAGCAATTAAGATCAAAGCTCAAGGTCACACTAAAGGTCAACAGCTAAAACACATCAGTGGTAATATCTCAGGATTCACACAAAATAGAATCTTGTATTTTTTTGCATTCACATCGTCTCACGTTCAGACATCAGATGGGTCAACACCTATGGCTCGATCATGTCACGTTTTGAGGTCATATGATGACATATCAAGCCTTGGTGGAGGTCGGCTGTGTCTGACTGCCTTGTTAATATATTGAGACAAAACAGGATGTTCTGAACTTACTACATATCCAGTCATAATGTCTGTAATTTGCGTGAATTACAGACTTTTGTTTATCCTCTCTGAATGCACCACACAATAACATAGAGGCTGCCAATTACCAGTGGTCCACAGATAATACTTATCCTGTACAAATAGGGCATTAGTCTATGTCAGGGATGGGCAATCATGGTCGTCAAGGGCCAGGATCCTGCATATTTCAGATCTTTCCTTTTTCCATCACACCTGATTCAACTAATGGTCAGCTATGATCAGTGCGGCTGTGGCTCAGTTGGTAGTGTGGGTCGCCCAATGACCGAGATGTTAGAGGTTTGCGTCCTGGCTCTGGCTGTCCACATGTCGAAGTGTTCTTGGGCAAGATACTGAACCCTGACTTAGGCCCCCAGTAGGACTGACCTTAGCAACAGCAAATCTAATGTTCTATCGTATTAGTCTAGTTACGCTCAGTGTAACTTTTAGCAAGATTTCCCTGAAACTGCCCAACAAATCACAGTGATTTATAGACTCAGAGGACGGCTGTAACAAAGCGATGCTGCAACAATTCAGAGAGAAACAACCGAAAACAACGATAGAAGAAGAACAATGGGTATAGATTTCCTTTTATCAAAGACGAGTGAAGAATGTGAGAAAACATCAACAATCTTTAAATTCTTTTTACAGTAGCAACAACAGTCATGAAGCTCCATAATCCACCATTTTGTTTAGTCATTCCTAACTTTCTCTGGACTCCTCCGTGAACTTTACGGCGCTCTCACTCCGTCATCCTAAAGATTACGCTGATTGGTTGTAGTACTGTCCTATTGCATACAGAGGATTTGAAAGACAACATTTTAGTCCCGCCTCTCCTGCCTATGAAGCACCACTAGACCTATACATGCAATGAATAGGGATAGCACAGCTAGGCTAACACTTTTGGACAAATTGTGGTATAAGCATAACTTTACTCTTCATTTCATGTAGATATCACAATTTTGGCAGAGGTGAAAAAAGTAGTGACATGTAGCAGATGTAGCAGTGCTGACTGAATGTTGTGTTTTACCAGGTGAATGTCAGCAGGTGTTGTCAGATATCAGTGGGAACTTCAGCAGTCCACACTTTCCCAACATCTACCCCAACAACATCAACTGCCACTGGACTATCACCCTGGCAGTCGGCTACCGCATCAAACTCTACTTTCCCTTCATGGACTTGGAAGATCGCAATAGCCTGTCGGATGAATGTGACTATGACTACATTGCGGTTTATGACGGGGACAGCCAGACAGACCCGCTGCTGGGCCGCTGGTGTGGGGAGGACCACCCGCCATCTTTGGTCTCCAAAGGCAACAAGTTACTGGTGGTGTTGAGCACAGACCGAAACGAGGCTCACAAAGGGTTCACTGCATCGTACCTGGGAGGTAAATCTACCTTATATGACCACGTTTCACAGTCAAATCTAGGGTGGCTGACAGGGGCAAAGGCACCGGATCAACAAAACGCTGCAAACACAAGAAAGATGCACAACCAAAAACACAAACACATAAAACAAATGCAACACAAGTGAAGCTGCAAGAGAAAATGCTGCAATAACAGAAATAGGGCTGCAATGATTAGTCGACGTTATTGACAAAAATCAATAACAGCAATAGTGACAATGAATTCTTTTTTCAAATATTATTGCCAGATGCGAGAGTGAGACATCTCACTTGATTAGAATCTCTGCTAAGAGTCACTAATGCACAATAGTGTCTGTGTGTCTGTGAGCAGTAACATACAGAAATGACGGCGTCAGCATCAGGTACTAGAACCAAAACTTGTCAAGTTTGGGATCATTTTAGCCTGGATACGGTAAATTTTAAAAAATGCTCAAACTCTCTTTTATTGTGAAAATATGCTGTTAAAATGTACAATGTATGTGATAAAAACCCTATTAGCTTCAATGCTACTCACAGTGAGGTGAGTCAGACTGTGTTTGGTTCAACTGGCCGACATACTTTGTCTTTAAATGTTTTGTTATGTCAGACTGTGTAACAAATGTATTTTAAATTAAATGTCTGAAGAAGAGAGGGTGGCACGGTGGTGCAGTGGTTAACACACAGACAGAAGGTCCCTGGTTCTATTCCCACACCAGACCTTTCCGTGTGGAGTTTACATGTTCTCCTCGTGTCTGTGTGGGTTTTCACCAGGTACCCCAGTTTCGTCCCACCACCCAAACACATGCACTGATAGGTTAACTGGTTAATCTAAATTGTCCATAGGTGTGAATGTGAGAGTGATTGTTTGTCTATATATGTTCAGCCCTGAGATGAACTGGAGACGCATACAGGGTGTATGAGATGCCCATTGTACCTGAATTAGGCCCCCAGTGACCCCTGCGACCCTACTGAGGATAAAGCGGGTTCAGATGATGAGTCTGAAGAAGAGAGGCACCATGGACTAGAGCTGGGAATATTTGACCCAACCCCACTGGACCCAGCGGGTTCGCCTTAATTTTTATCATTTGAATCGGGCCTGGACTTGGGTGGAGTTCTATCAGACCCAGGTCAGTTTGGGTCTGACATTTAAGGCCCATTTTATGCTCAGCCATGGAGCCCTTCCTGCAAACGTACACACCCACAACTGTGACCAAATGGTTTCAGATAGAGGACACTTTTATAAATCTGCAGTGGGTTCAATAAAACATTTACTTTTCATTGTTCACATCTTTCTTGTGTTTATTATCATTTGCCACAAAACCTTATACTAAATTTAAGAAAAATTTAATAATTATCCGATTAGTCAACTAATTGTTTCAATAGTCAGTGACTACTCAATTATTAAAATCGTCATTGCAACCCTAAACAGAAAATAAGCAGAAGCTAAAAACAGAAGTTCACCAACATCAAGCGGAAGTTCACTAAAATAAAACGGAACCTCACCAAAATAAAATGAAAGTTCAGGATTTTTGTGTTGCAGCTTCACTTGTGTTGCATTTGTTTTATGTGTTTGTGTTTTTGGTTGTTGCATCTTTCTTGTGTTTGCAGCATTTTGTTGATGCGGTGCCTTTGCCCCTGCCTTTGATCCCTGTCAGCCACCCCACCCCCACGAATCTGATGTATTTCACTTCCACCTTAAATTATTAATATTATTTTTATCACTACTGAAGATTTTTCCCTACATCCATTATTCAAATTCACTGCAGTGACAGTTTCCTAAAACTAGGGTTTGTACAGGTTTTAAAATTTAGTTTATTCTAATTTCTTTAAATACTTGCTCTTCTTTTACATACTAATTCACATGGTGATAAAAAGGCACTATTTCAAAATATTAATCTATTATTTTGGATTTTTTTTTATATTGGTAACACTTTATAACACCTACACGCAATCCACTGTGTATTAACCATTTGTTACCTATTTGTTATTGTTTATTAATGTATTGCTTATACACATTTTATCATAAAGTATTTGTTCACACTGCTACAAATGGTTTGTTCATAGAAAAGAACAAATACTTTGTTCATGATAAATTGTGTATGAATAAACCATTAACAAATAGGTAACAAATGGTTAAAACATAATGAAAAAACATTAACAAAAATGTAATAAATGGTTAATACATAGTGAATTGTGTGTAGGTATTATAAAGTGTTACCAATAGTATTAGTATCATAGTAGTCGCTTTTCCATTGGATACAGTATATGAAAAACTTTACTGATATTTACTCAGTGTTGATGAAACAGAAGTGAGTCATGTTGGTTTTTACATTAAATCACAAATGAAATGGTTTGTTTCTTTATTATGACAAGATGACAAGAGAAGTTAATACATGTATTTTTTTTTTATCATTCCATAAACATGACACCAAATGTAAATATCATGTTGTTTTACAGTTATATTCATTCTACATATCATCCCGTACATAATTTAAAAAATTACAAATCAGTTTCCTGGTGTGTCCACACGTACCACACCATGTTTCTTTTCAAACTCTTCTTCTTCTCTTGGTATAATGTCCGTCAACATGCACCTTTTTAATTGACTTGACTGTAGTTGTGAAAAACGGTCTTTCCATTTCAGTGTTGTGTAATATCCCATTTACACGACACATGAAAACACTGTGCTATCTCTATTCATTCCATGTATGGGTCTAGTGGTGCTTCATAGTCAGGGGAGGCGGAGCTAAAAGGTTGTCTTTCAAATCCTCTGTATGCAATAGGACGATACTAAAACCAATCAGTGTAATCATTAGGATGACGTAGTTAGAGCACCAGAAAGTTCACAGAGGAGTCTGGAGAAAGTTGAAAGTTAGGAATCACTAAAAAAATGGTGGATTATGGAGCTGAACAACTGTTGCCGCTTCTGTAAAAAGAATTTAAAGATTGCTGATGTTTTCTCACATTCTTCACTCATCTGTGATAAAAGGACATTTCCACCCATTGTTGTTCTTCTTCTATGGTTGTTTCTCTCCCAATCATCGCAGCGTCACTTTGTTAGGCCCGCCCTCTGACTCTATACTTCACCGTGATTGGTCAGCCAGTTTCAGGGCAATTGAGCCAAAAATTACATTGAGCGAAACTAGACTACTATGGTAGAACATTAGATTCACTGATGCTAGGGGGGTCTAGCGTAGCTAGGTTAAGGGTTTGGCTGAAACTGTCCAATTTCCATTAGGTACAGTTTTACATATTTATGTAATTTGAGGATCAATGGAAAAGTGACTAATGATGATTTAGTATCTGAAAATTGTGATATATTACGTAAACATTTTAACTCATTATAGTGAAATACATGAATAATTTTAAAGCACTAAAGAAGTATTTTTGAGACATTTACTGACATTTTGAGGTATAGACTCAATATATACTAACCCTAACCTTTTATGTTGAAATACAAAGACTTTTTTTTAATTCACTGTCAAATTGACTTTTAAAGTCAAACATCAGATTTATAATTATTATTTTTGTTTTATCTATTATTATAAGAATTGAGACAAACCCTGTTCTCAGTCCCCATTGGTCTATTTGTATAAAAATATTATTCGTAAACCTCTTTCCGAACATATTCTTGTGATACCATTAATAAAATGTGACCTTCTTTTTCTCCTGAACGCCCCAGTGGTGCCTGTAAATGTTAGCTGCACCAGATCAGAGTTCTCCATTTTGATACCCCAGCATTCTCTACCTCAGCTGGACCGTGAGAACATCTACCTGGGAAACCCAACCTGTGCAGCTCAGTTAACAACAACCTCATACAAGATTCAAGCTCAGTTTGTCAACTGTGGTACAGCTGGGCAGGTAAGCACCTGGGACAACCACATGGAAACCACCTGGTAAATACCTGGGTCAGTTGGTAGAGCGGGTCGTCCAATGACTGAAGGGTTGGCGGTTCACGTCCCGGCTCTGGCTGTCCACATGTCAAAGTGTCCTTGTATGAGTGGGCGTGAATGGGTGTGTGTGACTGTGTGTGAATGGGTGAATGTGAGGCTAATGTAAAGCCCTTTAAGCACCATGAAGGTGGAAAAGAACTATATAAGTGCAGAACATTTACCATTTACCTGGTAACCACATGGTAACTACCTGGGATGAGTTCCACACAATACTGTCTCCATCTTACCAAAGTCTATTTCACATTTTTCAAATTTTTAGTACAATTATCTCATCACACTTAAAATAAGACAGAATCCAGTTAAAATGTTGATATAGTATTGGTTACCATGGTGATATTGTAAGGGTAAAGTACTTTGTCATTATACATTGTACAATGAAATGTATCCTCTGTATCAATTTTGCCCTAACAAACATATTTTTGGGTGATGGGGGAAACCGGAGCACCTGGAGTAAACCTACAAACTCCCCACAGAAAGGCCTGCATGGTCCAGGAATCAAACCCAGCCTTCTTGCTGTGAGGCAAGAGCGCTAACCGCTCAGTCACCATGCTGCCTAACAGTATTGGTTACCATGGTAATACAGGTCCTTCTCAAAAAATTTGCATATTGTAATAAAGTTCATTATTTTCTGTAATGTACTGATAAACATTATACTTTCATATATTTTAGATTCATTACACACAACCTAAGTACTTCAAGCCTTTTATTGTTTTAATTTTGATGATTTTGGAAAAAAAAACTAAAGGAAAACCAAAAATGCCTATCTTGAAAGAATAGCATATCATGAAAAGGTACTCTAAATGAGCTATTAACCTAATCATCTGAATCAACAGATTAACTCTAAACACCAGCCTGGTTCATTACTCAAATCCGCAATCATGGGTAAGACTGTTGACCTGACTGCTGCACAGAAGGCCATCATTAGCTGCGTTTCCCAGTACAGTTTTTTGCAAAACAATATCGATATTCCTCAAATTTTTAACAAAGTATATTTGTGCTTTGAACGTGTTCCCATTGGCGGTTGTTCTAGGCAAGAGCATCGTAACTCTCGTGAAATATCATCCCATGATATTTCACTGCTGTCACCTACGGAGCTACAAATCACTTGACCGTAGTATCACCCTGATATTAGAATGAATAAATCAGCTAATTCTCTTGTCAGTAAAAGTCACTGGCGAACTCTTTAAAGACCCTAACATGTAAAACAAACCACCTGTCTCACATTATAAGGGTCTATACATGTGGTCCCTACATTCTCAGACCGAAATATTAAGTGGAAATATGCTTTAGATGTGTTTAAATGACAACCGCGAATTAGCATGTAATAGCATTAGCATGAATGAATCGGTTAATTCTCTCATCAGTAAGTCACTGGCGAACTATTTAAAGGCACTAACATGTAAAACAAACCACGTGTATCACATGATAATTGTCTGCATATGTAGTCCCTACATTGTCAGGTCGAAATATTAAGTGATATTAGTGACATATATTACGGAAAAAGTGTTTCCATTGCGCTTTTGCGGTATATTAGAATATCGAAACTTCTGAAAATCCACCTCATGAAAGCGCAAAACGTTTCTTTTTTTTAAAAATTCAGGTGTTTCCATTACCAGTTTTTTATAGCGATATTTCCATTTTTGCGAATTTCCAAGGGTAATGGAAACGCAGCTATTGACACCCTCAAGCTAGAGAGTAATACATAAAAATAAATGTGTGAGTGAATAGGCTGTTACCATAGTGTTGTGTCACAGCACCTCAGTGGGATGTCTGTGGGAAGGAAAGAGTGTGGCAGGAAACACTGCACAACCAGAAGAGGTGACTGGACCCTCAGGAAGACTGTGGAGAAGGACCGATTCCAGACCTTGGGCTACCTGTGGACGCAGTGGACTGAATCTGAAATAGAAACATCAGGAGCCACTGTGCACAGGCGTGTGCAGGAAATGGGCTACAGGGGCCACATATTCCAGGTCAAGACACTTTTTAACCGGAAACGGTGGCAGAGGCGTCTGACCTGGGCTACACTGGACTGGTGCTCAGTGGTCCAAAGTACTTGTTTGGATGAAAGCAAATTTTGCATGTCATTCAGAAATCAAAGTTTGAAAATCAAGGTCTGGAGGAACACTGGGGGAAAGGAAATGCCAAAATGCCTGAAGTCCAGTGTCAAGTACCCACAGTCAGTGATGGTCTGGGGTGCCATGTCTGCTGCTGGTGTTGGTCCACTGTGGTTTTATCGAGGACAGGGTCAATGCAGCTAGCTATCAGGAGATTTTGGAGCACTTGATGCTTCCATCTGCTGAAAAGCTTCATGGAGGTGAAGATTAGATTTTTCAGGATGACCTGGCACCTGCTCACAGTGCCAAAACCACCAGTAAATGGTTTACTGACCATGGTATTCTCCAGACCTGAACCCCCATCTGTCATCTACTACATCGGATGCTGTCATCCGAAAAAATTCATTTGGACCACTGAGCACCAGTCCAATGTAGCCCAACTCAGGCGCCTCTGCCGCCGTTTCTGGTTAAAAAGTGGATTGACCTGGAAAATGTGGTACCTGTAGCACATTTTCTGCACACGCCTCAAAATATGCTATTTTTTTGTGATGGGCATTTTTATTTTTTCTTTACTTTTTTTGGCCAAAGTCATCAATATTAAAACAATAAAAGGCTTGAACTACTTCAGTTGTGTGTAATGAATCTAAAATATATTAAAGTCGAATGTTTATCCGTACATGACAGAAAATAATCAATTTTATCACAATATGCAAATTTTTTGAGAAAGACCGGTAGTATTGGTTACCATGGTGATATAGTATTGTTACCATGGTGATATAGAACACACAGTGATTAAAATTATGTCCCCCAACCAATGTTTGGGGAGATTAATAATGAAATTAAATGTATGAATGTGGCAGCGTAAGGAAGGGAGGGGCAGGACTAGACATGTTTTTACTTCTTTCTGTTCCATCTCAGACTGTGTTTGACTTTAATAATCTCACCCAACATTGGTGAGGAGAGATTATTGTAATCACCATGTATGTGTGTGTGTCCGCAGAGACATATCATGCTATAACTCAATGAATACTTGAGATATCACCATGAAATTACATGGGCTAATGCACATCAGATGCAATGATTTGTTTGAGTAAAGGTCAAAGGTCAATGTCACAATTAACTAAAAATTCAAAATCACATTATCAGTTATAACTCTAGAACGGAGGGTCACAGGACTTTCAGATTGATACCAAATAATACGGAATGGAGATTTTTATAATTCTTATACTTGGTGTGATCACCTACAACCAATAGTTTTTGAGATCTCTGGAGGTCAAAGGTGACATGTGGCAAATTTAACTTGTGTGTTCATTCACTGTTTGTGTGTCAAACATAGACATATCACGCTATAACTTAATTAGTACTGGATATATTATCACAATATTACACACACCAGGCCCGGGTCTAGGCATAGGCAATGCCCCCCTAAATTTTGCGCCTGCCCCCATCAAACCGCGATGACAAGGAAAAAATCCCACATGCTTTACATACAGCAGCCAAAGATACTCGCGCTGTTCTCTCCTGGATCTCTTCTGATTGGTAGATGCAAAGGGAGGGCGTGGCCTCTCTCAGACTCGCTTGGCTTCAGTTCTGTCACTTTCTCACACCAGTTTGACCTGAGACAGTCACACTGTACTCATTCACCGCAGCGATTTGCCTTTATTTCTTCCACTTATCTCTCCTCTACCGATCACGATGCGCAGATTTCTGGTTGCTAAAGCTAACACTAGTACTTGTGACAATTAGCAACAGAAGCTATGACTCAGAGTTTAATCGGCGTGAGAGTCCTTCCGTTCCCGCCACTCCTCCTGCAGTAGTAGTGACACATTCACTACCCAGCAGCAGCTCGTCACCGTCAGGTGATGGCATTGCTTCCCCACTTGCTACAGGCTGTAACCACTGTGGCCCACGCGACTGTGCAAATCGTAGGCGGAATCCGGGAAAGTTCGCCAAACTCTGCTTCTGATTGGCTGACCTTCAAACGTCATCGCCACTCGTGACACAGTTTGAATTGGAGGCGCGCCGGCAATTTTGACAAGTAAAAGGACGTCTTCTCTCGCCTATATCGTCTGTCAGTATAAATGTAGCTACATCATATACATAAGTCACCGTCTTTATGTGATTTGCACATTCCTTCAATTTACACAGGTGCCATTTTCATCTATTGATAGACGAATGCTATATAAACACATACAAATGGCTCTTAGATAGTTTGGTTTTGCAATATTTACTAAAATATATAGTTTGGTATTGCAATATCCACTAAAAATATATACAACATAACGTACGTGTTAATAGTAATACAAATAACAAAGTTGATCTATATCAAATTGTATGGAAAAAATTATGGCCAATTCCATGCAAGCTGTCATGTCCATAAGGCCAACACAATGACACATGTATAGTAAGATGTGAATGATGATTTTTTTTTCACATTTGAGCATGCACTCCTCTTGGTTTAGGAACACATTTGATGAAACTTTTGCATCATAGAAATACTAGGCCATGTTATTGGTGTTATGAACGTGACAGTTTGCATGGAATTGCTCTTATATTTTATATGTGTTGTGTTTAAGTTGTTTCTATTTTTATTGTTCACTACACACTGACTGTCATTGACGTGTTAGTGAGTGATAGCATGTGCATTAGTAGTAATTTTGGCTGGAATATGAGGAGTTTTGGTGGCTGTAGGCCCAGGACATTTGGCAGCAAATGTTAACTGTGGTGCTCAGTTGTTTAATAGCATTGTATAACTGATAACCTTTTTTGGTACTTCTTCTTTCCCTGTCTTCGTTTCCTACACACATTGATTCTTGCTTGACTGACTTGCATTACATCATTATTTTTATTTTGCATTAATCATTCTTTGTTTCAATAGGCCTAGGCTACCTACATTACTTTTTGTTAAATCAAAACCCAAGTCTGTCCTCCTATTAATGTTGTTAGATCAACAAATATAATTTATTTGCAACCCTAAGAGCCAGGACAAGTCTTTCATTTCAATTTTTATTTCAATCTTAATTTTAAATTGAACAGTTCACAAGAAGACATCTAAAAAAACGTATTGTTCCAAAGTTAACTTAAATAATCATTTACATAGTTGATGGAACGAAGGCAAACTCATTCCACTGTGGCTGTCGCAGAAAGCGGCGGCTGTCGCAGGCTGTTAAGAATGAATTTTTAGAATCAAGAACGTAGGCAGAGGAGCTAGTTTGACTGACAGGCTGCCTCTCCAATCCTAGCGCTTAAGGCGGAACTTTTCCCAGATTCCACCTACGATTTGCACAGTCGCGTCGCGTGCCCCACAGCCCCCGCCATTTGCCAATATCTACAAGGGCACAATGAAGGCTTTCCTCAGCTCCATCGCATGTATGTGGCATCCATTGTGATTGGGACATCCTCTGCTTCATGCGAGAGCTCTTTCTCTACTTTGTCTCGTGTCCTTACCCCCTTTCGCTGCACTATGCTACACAAGAGAAAAAGAGATTTAGTTATTCTGGCTCACAAGAAGGCTATAACAAAAGGCCTAAACATGGATACATTTGTTAGGGTGTTTGCAGACGGCGGATCCTAAAGTGATAGAAATAAGGTATGAACAACAATACAAACAGACTGTAACTAAAGAAAATGACAAAGAAATACATGGAAGGATAAAAAGTAAAAACAATTAGACAAAAATAACAATAAGAAAAATCTAAAAGTTGCTATAAGCTGTGAAAACAACAAAAAAATACAAAAAATATACAGAAAATGTTGAAATAAAATATGTTCTGTCAATAAATGAATGACAAAGGAATACACAAAATAGGATAAAAAGAAAAAAAAAACACACACACAAAAAAAACTAAAATAAAATAAACCAAACAAAAAACAAAACAAAACAAAAAAAAGAGTAATGCAGCCACAAACGGGACACAAGCCAGTGTCCTATTTGTGCCAGTCCCAAGCCCGGGTAAATGAGGAGGGCATGGGATCCAAATCCAATATAAAACTTATAATACAAATCAAATTGATATAGATATGGATTGATTAACTGATGGCGGCATAGTTAGCATTGTTTTCTGTGCTTTTAAGGGTTTGGGTGGGATTTGACACCCCCCAGTTCATGCCCCTCCTGCCAAACCACATGCTCCTCCAAGTGGGCAGAGCTAGATCCGGTCCTGACACACACCCGCATATATATACATATAATGAAATTATCAATATTGCAAAAGGTCAAAGGTCAAGGCCGCACTTGCAGAAAGGTCAAAATCACATTATTGGCTCTAATTGTCATAGACACTTGAGATGGGAACAAAATAAGGAAATTAAGCATTCTCTGAATACTAGTTGACTTCTTTATTTTAATTTTATATATATATATATATATATATATATATATATATATATATATATATATATATATAATTTTTTTCAGTTTGACGTAAACAAATGGACATTTCTAATAATATTAAACCAATTATTGATATTTTTTATAATCCCTGATTTAAAAATACATCAATGTGTGAGTGAAATGAATTCTTTGAAAGAGAAACTTCATGTTCGGTGGCTGTCGTCCTGATCCTAACAGTGAAAACTCTTGGTTCCTGTGCAGAAACGTCGGAACATCACTATGATGGTAAACAAACTCTACATCGATTTTTCTGGTGGGAAGCAGCAGAACGTTCAGGAATACAAAGTGCAGTGTGACGCCCAGAGGAAGATAGCATCAGTGTTCATCATCACAGCAGAGGAGCGTCGCCTGGAGGAAGAGGCCCAGCAGTTGGAGAACAGCGACACAGGCGGCGGAGGAGAAGAGGAAGCTGTGTCACATGACCTGAGCGACATCGTCTTCATCAGCATCTGTGTCCTGGCCGTCATCCTCATGGTCATCGCCATTGTGTGGCTGGTGCTTCTTTAAAATACAGCTACAAGCTTCTTTTTTTTTTTTTACCAAAGTCATAAAAACATACTCAATATGGATTTATTATTTTATATAAAAAAATATCACATTTATGTAAAAAAAAAAAAAATCCACTTACATTGACAGGGGTGTCAAACTGGAGGGCCAGTGTCCTGCATGTTTTGGATATTTCCCTATTTTACATAATTCAGTTTAACCCTGAACACAAATAGAACAAGATTTAAAAAAAAAAAAAACACAATAAAAAAAACAAAATGTAGTAAAATACACCAAAAATTATCAACAAAATGAACAAAAACTAATAAATATTTACAAAATTATAAATAGCATAGAACATGAGAACACAAGAATTTTTACGAAAAATGAAAAAAAAAACTATATTTTCCTATTTCACATGATTTAGTTTAACCCTGAACACAAATGGAACAGATTAAAGAATAAAATAATCGAATAAAAAAAAACAAAATGTAGTAAAATTAATTAAATTATCAAGAAAAACTACTAAATATTTACAAAATTATAAATAACACTGATTTTTAAAAAAAAAAAAAATTTACTAAAAATTTAGGAAACAAGAACTATAATGGATGGTTTAGTTTAAATATTCAGGAAAAATTAAACAGTTTTCCTTTTTTTAACTGTTTTTATTGAGTTTTGTTCACGGAACAAGTGTCAAAAGGAAACAAATTTAGTAAAAGGCAAAATTAAAACTAATGGGACTAAATTTCAATACCAGATCTCTTTTTTTGTAATTTTTTTTCAACATTTATAATTTTGGAAATATTTATCAGTTTTTCTTCATTTTGCTACATTTTTATTTTATTTAATTTTTTCTTTCATTTTGTTCCATTTGTGGCTTACTTTGTTGATTTTACTACTTATTTTGTTAGTTTATTATTCATTTTATTGATGACTTTGGCTGTTTTTGTTCATTTTGTTACTTATTTTGCCAAAGTCTCAGGAGTTTACATTTTTAACTGAATCATGTGGAAGAGGGAAATAACTAAAACATGCAGGACACCGGCCCTCCAGGACTGGAGTTTGACACCTGTGACTTACAACATAAAATGAGAGAACCGGATATCAAACATCAAATATGAATGTTCATCATCATCAGCAATAAATTACACATTCTTCATAATTTACATTTGTTTATAAAAAGTGCCACAAAACTCTCAACACTTTTTTAATGTCCTTTCCAGAAAATTAATAAAATAAAGAAAAAATTGAAAGAAATTGCTGTAAAACCTTGAAGTTTAAAATAAAGCAAAAAAAATGTCCTTTGATGTGTGCCGTTATTTCTTATATTTAAAAACCAGCTGTTTGACGGACATGGTGGCGTCTTTGGTGTGCATCCTGGTGTCAGGGTTGTGCTTGAAGGCGAAGACCAGCGCTCTGACGGTGCGTCTGTAGGAAGCGCTCAGCAGACGTGAACTCTGATGGAACACTGCTCTCTCAATGTTGTCTATAAGGCCACAGTCCTCCTGTAGGTCACAAACGGGACATGCATTATGTAATATTGATATTAACTAACTACTAACCAAAGCTCAAAGCATATATGCTTTCATGCCGATTACATTCTTTTATAATTTTTTGGGTGCCAATTCAATTTAAATCGCGATTCTTTGATATTCACGATTTTTTGCTTGCCTTTTTAACACCAGACCAGGTGAAAAGGTTGAATGATGATGCCTACAGATCATATCAGGAGCTATATTTTCCAAAAAATGCCCATCATATGTGAGTCAGTTCAGATTTATTCAGCAGTAATATATTTGAACCAGACTTATAGAAGTAAACTGCTCCATTTATCTGCACACAACACAAACAGGAGCCTTTAAATGAACATACTTCATAATAAAGTGAACTTTAAAGCGTACATGTCCAGCTCTGCTCTTCCCTTCTGTTACAAACACCACACACTTTAATTGTTGTTGATTGTTTAACTATATTTAATCAGGAACTCATTTTCTCTACGTTTTCAGATATCCCGCGCTGTTGAACGCACCAGAGATGTTACGACGGTCCTGAATGCACCACCTCCGTGTTTAGAATTAGCTGCTGTGTTGTTGCTAAGCAATTATCATCATCTCACTCTCTTTTCCCCAACTCTAATTCATTTACTTCTGGTTTATTACTGTGTGTAAATGACACAAGGTCAGATTAATAACACAATACAGTTGAATAGATATTATCATAGTGTATTGTTTATCTGTGCATAAGTTAATGCTGTTTAACATTGGTGTGTTGTTGAAGCCAATATAATAATAAGCTAGCTGTCATCTGTGTGCCTTCCGTAAGGTCATTTCTGTGTATTCCATGACACATATTATACATCTGAGTGACTCGTACAATCATTTACGGTCTTTACAAGCACAAATTCTTCTCCACACGGCTTAAAATGAATCATTTAAATATGGAAAAAAAATATTTGAACCCAGACAAACAAACAGATAAATGCCGGCAAAAACATAACCTCCTTGGCGGAGGTAATGATGTTGCAGATAATGTGTCATTCCTCACCTTAACCTCCAGAGCTTGGGCCATTAGTCTCCTGGCATTACTCCTCAGTTCTTCGGATCGTTTGTCGGAGCGCACCTCAATAGCCGGCTTATTGGAATTCTCCTCAATGAACGTCCTCCAGTCAGTGTAAACCTTTGCTGCCATGGAACTCACCTCAGGGTCCAGATGCTTACGCATTTTGTTGACAGTGTGACCTTAAATGACAGAAGTTTTCATAATGTGTTTAATCAGTATGACAGGATAGGTATGGAAGAGGTTTGTAAGTAGTTGTGCTCTTCTGGATTCTAAATATAGGTCTGACTGAATTAAAAAAGTCACTCCACTGCTTTCTTTTACTGTCTGTATAATCCTTAAAGGAATTATCTGCAGTAAAAATAAGTTTAGCTTATTTTTTAGATGATTGGGAGTACATACATATAGTACACACCATTTGGATGTACATTGAGAAATTTCGATTTTGTCATTTTGTGCCAAAAACGCTATTTTTAGACCTCTTCTAAAGTTCTACACAACATCACACTTACATGGTAGTAAGTAGAGGGTCCCTAAAGGCAAAGCCAAGTGCCCTGAGGTCAGAGATGGGTAATCCCAGCTCCAAAGTGTCAAAGTCCTGCCATGTATTGGTTCTTCCTGTTCACTTCATACAACTGATTTCACAAAATATCCATCTACCTGGAGATTCTTTTTAAAAACATAGTCCAGTATTTCCTTAGAAATTGAAATTAAGCTGTATGCAACAGCAAAGCTTAGCCTACTAACAGGTTGTTGTTTTTAAAAAAGAATGCAACGAAATTGTGAATTTCCAGGGAGTCAAAGGCCCCGTCCCATTTCTCCCCCTTAAAACTTCCACTTGGTTTTAAGTGCCCTAAAAAGTAAATTCCACTCAACAAGGGGAAATAATTCCCCCTGAAAATGGGACACCACTCGCGAAGTGAACGTAACAAACGTGCTGACGTCACACGCTGACAAGTCTACCCCGCCAAATATGAAACCACCCCTCCGCGAGACTGACATCAGCTGACTACTATTTACACGGAGGACAAATGTCGGTCCCAGCTGTGTTACCTGTTGTGTTGGTTCTGTTTATTTACCTTCAGGATGCGCAGAGAAGAAATGCGGCAAACAGAAGACGCATTCACCGTCTACTTTGCCTTTCAGTCTTGTCTCAGGTATGTTGATTTATTTAAATATTTTGATGTATTTTTTCTTCAATAGTTGGCGATTTATAACATTAACGTTAGCATTACCGCTAGCTTGACAAGGTAACATTACCGGTCCAGTTCCTCCAGCTGCGGCCGCCATTTTTGTTGTCAGAAATCAGTCGGCTCGCTGAGCTCGCAGTGCATCATGGGTAATTTCATCTTCCACTCAAAACGAAGTCCGCAACCAACCTCACTACATTTTGAGGGTTGATTTTAAGGGCAAAATCGCACTCCCACTTGCTCCCCTAGGTAATGGGACACCCTACCCCTACACATGAACGCGCAAAATCTAGGGTTAGGGGAAATTTTAGGGTTAGGGGGAGAAATGGGACAGGGCCAAACTCTGCACTCGGGTATTTTGGGCTCCCTCCTCGGACGCCTTATGAAAACAGAGGTACATGGCTTGAGATAAGTAACTCTGGACACACTATCCAATGACATGAAGACCTCAGGACACTTGGGTTTACCTTTAGGGACCCTCTAATTACTACCATGTAAGTAGGATGTTGTTTAGAACTTTAGAAGAGGTCTAAAAATAGCATTTTGTATCAGCAGAAAAGACACTTCCATGCTAACACACTTTGGTTCAAAACTGCAAAAATCTACATTTTTCAAAGTCCATCCAAATGGTGTCATTTTGATGTCAACTCTATGTATGTACTCCCAATCATCTAAAAAATGAGCTAAACTTATTTTTACTCCAGATGATCCTTTTACGCAAGTACTGAAGCAAACCGCATACTTTTCCATATTCATGGTTCCCACATCAACAGTGCATTGGGTTTGTTGGTCATTATGGGAATGAACCACCATACCAATTTTCGTGGACTTCAGCACCTCCTTGGATGGAATCTTCTTGCTCAGTTCAGTGAGGGCTTCCAGTAGGTTTTCCTTACTCTGTTCTGGTAGCTCCAATGTGGATTTATAGCGCAGGATGTCCTCAATCACAACCACCCTCTGAGACACACACAGTCCATGCATGAGTCCATCACACAACAACCACTAAATACAGTTACAATTCTGCTGCATTCTACTCCCTAATCAAAACCCCATTCCTAAGTCAGTCATGAAGAGAACAATGTGCACTACATTCTACCTGTCACAGGTTTTTGTCCGTTTTGACTGTTGGGTATGAAAATAATTGTGAATTATTCATACTCTTTATTCATAGCCAGAACTCATTTAACATTGCTTTTCATGTTTGATTACTTTTTATTCTGTTTTTCATGTGTGATTGCTTTGTTTTGTATTTTATTGTCTGTTTTTATTGAAGTTGGCTTTTATTGTCTTATTTCACTTCAAGTGTGTTTATGTGCAATGAAAAGCGCTATACAAATAAAATGTATTGTTATTATTATATTCTCAGACAATTCAATAGCTCACATGGAGATTTCTACAAAATCTTGTTGTCTTGTTTGGTTCATTTGTGTTTGTTTATTGGGTTTTTAGGCCACATAGAATCAGAATAGCCTTTATTATCATTGCAACAAAATACAATGAAATTCTACCATCTCCCTTCACATAAATAAGTTCAAAGATTCAAGTATAAAAGAAAGACTTTCAAGTATAAAATAAGGATTTAAGTATAAATAAGATACATAAAAGTACTTGGATGAGTATTCAAAAGTGCTGTGCAGATTGGTGAAAGTGACCAGTGAAATAAATTGCAAATTGCTGTAGATGGTTACAGCTGGGTCCAGTTTGAATTTACCATGCTGACAGCTCTAGGATAAAAACTGTGTCCGAATCTCCTGGTCCTTTGGCATAATGACCTGTAGCACCTGCCAGAGGGCAACAGGTGAAATAGGTGATGGCCAGGGTGACATGAGTCCTTTATAATATTGTGAGTTTACTGAGGCAGCAGGAGTGGTAGATGTCCAGGAGAGAGGGCAAAAGGCAGCCAATGATCTTCTCTGCTGTCCTCACTACCGTCTGCAGCCTCTTCCTGTCTGCCTCACTACAGCTGGAGATGTATGTGATTGAGTAGGTCAGCGGTGGAGCGGTAGAAGGACACCAGCAGCTGGGTGTTCAGGTTCTCCCTTCTGAGTACTCTCAGAAAGTGGAGTCGCTGCTGGGCCTTGTTCACCACTGCCATGGTGTTGTGAGTCCATGAGAGACCTGCTGCCATGTGGACACCAAGATGTGTGATAGTCTTTACTCTCTCTCTCTACACATTCACCATTGATGAACAGGGGTGGAGGGGCAGCTTTGTTCTTCATAGGGTTATATTAAGCATAAAGCAGCAACAGTTTTTGTATAAGGCACTTATTAAAATATTAAAACATGAAATTTGTTTTATAGTTTTCAATCTCATTCCAGAACTCTGGACTCCTACACTAAAACTGATACACTTTATCTCGTTCATTTCCCTCTTAATAATGACTTCCTCTTGGTGTTATAGTTATGAGAAGAAGTCACTGGAATCAGATAGCAGTCCCACATTTGGCTAAATTATGAAGTAATAATATTTGTCATCCGTTTAATATTAAATATGTGCAAACTGTACGGAATATAAAACATTCTAAAGTAAAATCTTAGACAGACACAACACAGAGAATATATAATAAAAACAGATACTGCTGAAACACCATTTGCGGCTGGGGGAAGCAGTTTTCGGCAGGGAGCAGGATTCGGCAGCAGATACTGCTGAAAACTGCATCCACCGCCAGAATAAGTTTACCTGACCAAAGTAGTCTAAGCTGCACATATTTTGAGCTGTTCTGGCGTGACAATGTGAGTTTCAGTGCATTCTGTCTTCTTCGTGACTGACTGAAGAAGGGGGATCTGTTTTCGACAGGAAGCAGAATTCAGCACCATGTTAGCCTTTAGCTTAGCACTCACCCGTAAAGACTCGATTGTAGCTTGCTTGTAGACCTTTACATTGCCCTGTGTTCTTTTCGGTGTCTCTCCCTTGGGAAGCTTAACCACAAACTTATCCATACTGGAACAGTGAGTGTGGAAATATTTAAAGCTGAAAACAAAACTGCAGCTTAATGAAAGAAACCGGGCTATGCACAGACAACTGATACTAACCCTAACTCGTTAGCATCTGTAACGTCATTTCATTTCTATACATTCATATCTCATCTCTAAGACGTCCTTACTGGTGAAATCGTGTTTAAATGCGCCATTCACTTGTGTACACGAACGCATTAATTCCAACTACATCAGTGAGTCCTTATACCTTATATACTCAATAAATATAGTGTCCGGTGGAGTTAGCCTAGAAACAGCAAGGCAGAAACACTAGATGGGGATGTTGCATTCAGGACTTTCAGAAATAGAGGTTTACGGCGAAGACGTCCGAGTACTAATGCAAAAATATTTTTATGATGTATTTAAGATAGGTGGAGAACAAGATAAATAATATGACAAGAACAGGATAATGGCCTACTTCTTCTACATTGTATGGCATTAAAGACAGTTTACGTTCTACTTTTTGGCGTAATTTTCTACACTGACATTCATACACAAAGACGAAATATATAGGGAAATTTATACTGAACTAACACATAATTTGTCATTTGTAAAAAAACATTTATTTTACACAATAACAGTGAACTATAATGTATTCACTTCAAAACCAGGAAAGATCCGTGTGCTAGATTTGAACAAAAAATGTTTTGTTTTTTTTTTACAAAAAGTCATGGAAAGTTTGATATCATACAAAGCTACACGTTTACTGAATGTAAACGTGCTGACACAGACAAATGTCCGTGCTGTTTATGTATGCAGTATGGTTAACAACGAATAAGTACAATAATGCGTTTTTAATTTGTTTGTTTTACATTACTTGTTGCAGTATAACAATAAAGATATTTACTTGACTATAAAATCCAAAGGATTAAGAATTGTGAAATTTCCCAGGTATCCTAAAGGCACCAAACATCCAGCCCCAGTATCGCGTGAAGAGTAGTTAACGCGAGATAACAAGACGATTAAGGAGAAGGAAGAGCGTGTTGTTTGTTTAGGTTTCCGCAGACAAAATGGGGACTCTTTCCTCCATTATTTGCGTGTTTGGGCTTTTTATTCTGCTTGCCGCTACATCAGCGTCGACAGATGTGTTCGATGGTATTTTGGGGAACACGGCATCTTGCCATAAGTCATGCGAAATGACATACAGTTTGCACACTTATCCACGGGTAAGTAGCAGTATTATGCTAACGTCTGCTAAGTTAATAACGTACACAGAGTGATTATGTGTCCAAACTTCACAGGCTCGGACTTAACAATACGCCACTTATACTTGTGTCATTTTAGCTATGTAGAAAATAACCAAGGGATGTGTGTTAGTGTTCAACCGATGTTTTTGTTTGTTTTAAATTGCAGGAGGAGGAACTATACGCCTGTCAAAGAGGCTGTCGTCTATTTTCAATCTGCCAGTTTGTTCGTGGAAGTGAAGATTTGAACCAGACCAAGTCCGAGTGTGAATCAAGTAAGTCTCGCCCGAGCCTTGTGCAGGCCCACATGACATATATTATTGTTTTCACATACATACGTGAGTTGGTAACACTGGTGGTCGACCGATATATACGTCTGGGCCGATATTTCCGTGTTTTTGTATTGTATTGGTATTGGCCGATATGTTCAATATGCCTGCTATAATTGACTAACAGGCAAATGAGAAAGAAGGGGGGAGGAACAAAAAAGGATAGAAACGTAGGGGATGAAAGGGGGTTAAGTACCAAAAAGGGATAAAAGATTGAAGAAAAAAGGGGGAAGCAGAAAAAAGACAAAAAGGGGGTGGGGGCAGCATTGGTTAATATTTATTAGGTTAACTGTCACCATTTATTTTCTAATTGTCAGTAAATAAGCTTTTCAGACATTTGTTTTCATTTGACAAAGAGAAAAGAAATCTGTATCTGCTCCAAATATTGGCTTAGAAATACCAGCAGCCTGTATCAGTTATCAGCTGAGCTCGATATAAAAGACAAGTTCACTCCAAGAGCACAGACCTCCGGAGCAGCACCAGTCTGCCAAGGTTTGGATGTGGATGTTCGTAACTTATTTGTAACCTAGTGTTCGGTGTTCACTTACAATTTATTTTATCAGTCATTAGCAAGTTTAAAAAAATTCTAAGAAATCCTGGGTCCTGTTTTTAAGATATGTCCATTTCAATATTTGACCACGAATGGCGTCACTCTGATGTTATGCAACGTCACACAAAGACCACATTTCACATGTTAGATCTAATGTTAAATAAGAAGCATAAGATATTGTCTGATTTAACTGAATATGTTGATAACCCTGCTTTAAGGTAAAGTTCATGCATTTTGTAAATATACCATTTGCTTGACGTCAAATCATGATGTCATCAAGCCTATTGGTGTTATCTCGTCTGATGTCCGAAGGTAAGACGAAGTGAATGGGGGAAAAAAAAACGTGCGATACTATATTGTCTGGATTCTGAGATATCATCACTTATGTGTTTTAGCTCTTGGCCTTCACTGTGACATTGACCTTTGACCTTTATAGTTCAAAATGTAATGTTTTTTCCTTGACACATTATCAATCATCTCTAAAAGTTTCATCAAAATCCCTCCGTAACTTTTTGAGTTATCTTGCTGACAGACAAACACACGGTAAAACATAACCTCCTTCGCGGAGGTAAAAATCAGTACAACCCCTCCCCCACACACACACACACACAAATCCATGTCCATCAGTAGTTCACACACCTGCCTACATGCCATCAGTCCACAATCACACAACACAGGTACACAATAGATGTGGGTCAGAAAGTGTCTTTGTTCTCTGCTGTTGTTGTTACTTCCATTCAAGCATCTGTTCCTCTTGTGAATTTCCACAGCCTGTCATGAAGCGTACACCCAGTCAGATGAACAATACGCCTGCAACCTGGGCTGTCAGAATCAGATGCCTTTTGCTGAACAGCGGCATGAACAGGTATGGAAATGCACCGCCACCACGTCCTAGGGTTCAGACCTGGAGGAACACAACAACTACGCACACACGCATGCACGCACATGTACTCCTTTACATGTGTTATGAAGACCAAGTTTGTAGTTAATTGGCCATTGGGTAGTGAGTGTAAAGGGATCTTTTTTAAAAATAAAATAAAATGATAATTGGAAAATTACATAAATAAAACTCTGAATTAATAACAATTATAAATAATAATCAAATCAATTCTAGTAAAGATGATCAGTACAATGATTGGCCAGAGTTTTCCTTTGGTTCCACCCTCTAGACTGGCCTAAAACCTTTAGTTTGTTTTGTAAACATTCTATTTCAGTGTGTGCTATGGGATCGTGAAGGGGTTTTCAAGCAATATGGTAAAAGAATTTCCAAAAAAAGATCTCCTACCCCACCTTTAACTTTACTATAGGACTTTGAACTGAATTATATTTAAGCGTGTGCAAGAGCTCGCTCCATTTACCCAACACATAGCTCTGTCCCATGCTTCCTCTGGAATTTTTTTAACCTAGTTCTTCTTCCTAGTTATAAGTTCTTATAAGATAGACTTTATTGGGAAATTCACATGTAATTTGTTATATTGACTGGAGGGGTTATGTAAAAACCAGTTTTTAACAAATCTATCTATATCTATATCTATATCATCAAATCTGTGTCTGTAGTGTGTCCTGTTTGTCTATGGAACATCTAACACCTGCACAACTCCACCAAATGATCCAAAGTTTGGAGGGTGACTTTCCAGTACTGTGGTGGATTACAGTGCAAAGTTTCACACCATTACGACAAACAACAACAAAGATATGAAACTCATTTCATATCTCTTTCTAACTTTACCGCTCTGAGCATTGCTAAGTCCCGCCCTCTGATTTGGCTACAGCTGTATCGTCGTGCATTACTAATGACAACTGACTGCTGTTATGGACTTTCACAAGGTCTCCATGACAACATCACAGCTGTGCTACATGCCGCTAACAACTTCAGTCCCCCCAGGAATTCGGACACTTTTGCCATTGTTGTGGCCACAGCAAGTCCAGTTACGACCGGGGCTATTATTACGGTGCATCCACACAAGGTCCATGATTTACTGAATTAACAGGTGGAATGTCTGATTCACCTTCAACTTAACATTGCACCAGTCTTAATGACTGTAGGCAACATTACTATCTGGTTCATCCCGTTTTATCACTTCACTTTTGGTTTGTTTATTGTTAGCTGTAGTTTAGCAGGTGGAGCCACATTGCCCAGTTTCCTGCTCTTCATGCAAATGATCCAAAGTTTGGAGGGTGACTTTCCAGTACTGTGGTGGATTACAGTGCAAAGTTTCACACCATTACGACAAACAACAACAAAGATATGAAACTCATTTCATATCTCTTTCTAACTTTACCGCTCTGAGCATTGCTAAGTCCCGCCCCCTGATTTGGCTACAGCTGTGTCGTAGTGCATTACTAATGACAACTAACTGCTGTTAGGGACTTTCACAAGGTCCAGTGTTTCTCATACATACAGTAATTTGTGACACAGCGCCACAGAATAAGGCAACTTTTTTTTCGTCTAACACGATTCTGTCATTCTCACACATGCACAGAAAACGAGCGAGAGAGTTGGGTACTGGAAGTCAGTATAGGTCTGGAACCGGGGCAAACATTAACGATAGTAACCAGACCAAAACCTAACATGAATTTTGGTACTATACATGCAGGTGTTGTTTAATTACACCCTCTTTCCACATTTTATTTATGCTGCTTTTAATTCTGCTGAAGTTTTTAAAATTTATTTGGCTATTTATTTATTTATTTATTTATTTATTTATTTATTTATTCACTTCATTAAGCATTAGATTTCATTGTTATTGACTATCTGGATTATTTATTATATTTAGATTATTGCATATTAAGTCACATACTGCTGGTTCCGAGTACAAAATAAATGTTCATGTATTCATGTAAATGACAATAAACTGAATCTGAATGAAATGGAAGTGCGCACCAGCAGCGGTCGGTGCAGACAACAAAGGTGAAACGTGTGGTTACAGTCCACAGGAAGTTCCGGATGCTTCCATATGCTACAGGTGTTAAATACATTTACATGTAAAGGCTGGAATATGACTGATTTAATGAAGCACCGGGTGACACACAGTGTGAAGCGCTAAGTAGCCTAGCACTGTGCTAATAGCACACTTGGAAATGACAGACCCAAGAAATAAATCTTCAAAGGAGTTACTGTTCAGATACTGACCGGCCCCGTCAGTGGTAACACATGCATACCGTGAGGTTCCTGTAAAACAGCCCAGAAGTTCAGATAGTGGAAACACACCTATTGGCTGCCTATAGTTGCCTGTATAACCTTTACATCTTTGATGGTGACGTACAAAGTCCTCCAGGGGTCTGCTCCAGCGTATTTGGGTACACTGGTGCTGTTACATTCACTCCCCTCATCCACTGAACCCTGTCAGTCAGTTCCTAAACCCTGCACAGGACAACAAAGGCTGTTTTCATGGGTGGTTCCACATAGGTGGAGTCCTCTAGCCAGTTCTATCAGGACAGGAGCGTCTGCTGATCTTCCAGAAGCCCTTGAAGATCCACCTCTTGAGAGAACACCTCCTGTCCTAGCACTTTAGCTTTATTTATTTCTATTCTATTTCGGATAATTTTTAACTGGTACTCTTATCGGTTTCATTTGCACAGCTGTTTTTGTTATTGTTTTTATGTACTGTGCTTTGTTTTCTTTGCTGGAATTGCACTATTTTTTTATTATTATGTTTTTAATTGATTCTTGTATTTTGTAGTTCAGAGAGCCTGGGTGCTCATTTCCCCCTGTAAGTCGCTTTGAATAAAAGTGTCTGCCAAATAAATAAATGAATAAGGTGGTGTTGTCAAATCATATGTAGAAAAAGTCAAACTGAATAGGGAAAAAAAAAATTAATTGAGATGGGCTAGTTCAAAGCCTGTAGAAAATGTGAGATTGTTTTCTACTAATGTGTTGTGGAAGTGGGTGAAATGAGTTGAAAGGAGCAGAAAGAACGACTATAATAATTAGTCTGTGCTGTTTTGGAAGTGTGCATTGGAATCTGTGAGTATGCTAATGCTAATGGTGTCAGTTGTTACTGCTGGTGGAATTAGTAAAACCCAGTTTCAGGTGGAGCAGACGGTCTACCACTGTAGTGGTTTGTGTTATGCTAATGAAGGCCACATCAATCAACACCCAGCAAGATATTATTACTACGGCTTTGAAGTAAGCCGCCAGTCACTCATCCCACATTCAAATGTCACTTTTTCCGGCTTGAATTCACGAAAAGCAGGAAACTGGGCAATGTGGCTCCGCCTACTAAGCTACAGCTAACAACAAACACTCTAAAACAAAGAGGAAAGTTTGGAATTGACATTATTTCTATATTATTATGTTATTATGTTCCAAAGAAGGTCAAATATGGCTTAATGTGGAACTGAACTGAAATGAGTTTGACACCCCTGTTGTAGTGTGAAATGGCGACACATTTCTATAAAAAGTCAAAATGATGAGATAAAAAGTCAAAATGATGAAATAAAAAAATTTAAAAATGAGGGAAAAGTCAAAATTATTAGATTAAAAAGTCTAAATTCCAAGTCACTAAGCACAACTAGAATTAACCATATATAAGGCACACTGTTACAGGATATATTATTAGGGCCGTGAAGTGAGCCACCAGTCACTCATCCCACACTCAAATGTCACTGTCTACTTTCAGACTCAAATGCATGAAGAGCAGGAAACTGGGCAATGTGGCTCCACCTGCTAAACTACAGCTAACAATAAACAAACCAAAAGTGAAGTGATAAAACAGGATGAACCAGATAGTAATGTAGCCTACAGTCATTAAGACTGGTGCAATGTTAAGTTGAAGGTGAATCAGACATTCTGCCTGTTAATTCAGTAAATCATGAACCTTGTGCGGATGCACCGTAATAATAGCCCCAGTTGTAACTGGACTTGCTGTGGCCACAACAATGGTAAAAGTGTCCGAATTCCTGGGGGGACTGAAGTTGTTAGCGGCATGTAGCACAGCTGTGATGTTGTCATGGAGACCTTGTGAAAGTCCATAACAGCAGTCAGTTGTCATTAGCAATGCACGACGGTGCAGCTAATAGCTATAGCCACGTCAGAGGGCGGGACTTAGGGAATTCTCAGATCGGCAAAGTTAGAGCAATGAAATGAGTTTAATATATTTGTTGTAATGGTGTGAAACTTTGCACTGCCATCCCTGGAAAGTCACCCTCCAAATTTTGGATCATTTGGTGGAGTTGTGCAGGTGTTAGGCATTCCACAGACAAACAGGACACACTACAGACACAGATTTGATTAATTATAGTTAGATGAAAGTGACTAACTGTTTGTATTTTATTTCTGCAGTGCTTAACTTTCCAGGCGTTTGTGTTTTCAGTTGGAGGCCATGATGCCCAGGATTCACCTTCTGTTCCCGCTGACCGTGGTCCAAGAATTCTGGGAAGACATGATCAGTCGGGCCCACAACGTGATGAGTCACGCCCACATGGTCATGACTTCCACGTGGTCGTTCTACTTCCAGGCTGATGACGGAAGACTCGTCATTTTGCAGGTTCTACTGTAATTCTATGTCTAAACTAATGACAGAGTGACATATCAGGACAATATTTCAGTTTTTTTTCTCCCCTTCTTGTATGTGTATCGAGCATGTTGCATTGACCAACATGCTCTTTTTTTCCCCCTGCCACGATTTACTAACAGGTGAAGGAAAAAAAAGATTAGAAAAAGAGGGTAGAACACAAAAAATGACATGAAAAAGAAAAGGAGAGAAAAATGAAGTAAAAGGGAGGGGAAGAATAAAAAAAGGGAAAGATGGGGGGAGAGTAACAAACGATGAGGGGAAAAGAAAAGAAAGGGTTAGAAGGGGGGACAAAAAGTAGATGTTTGGTGATATTTATTAGTTTAACTGTCACGTTTGTTTCCTAGTTGTAATTAAAGAAGATTTTCTGATGTTTGTTTTTCATTTGACAACGAAAAAAAATAGTATTGGCTCCAAAAATCAGTTTCAAAGTGTCAGTGTCCTGTAGCAGCCATCAGCGAAAGCTAATGTTAAAAAAAACTGTATCAGGCCCCCCAAAAAACTTAATGGTCAATCACTTGTCTAAAGCAGATACATTCCAACTTGTAGATTTGTCTTTTCCAGTCAGGACCAGAGATGCTTTACTCCCACATGGGAACTGAGACAGACGTCAAAGACGAACCTCCAAACACCTGTAAGTCTCCACTCCCTGTCCTGGAAAAATCCAGTTCAACAGGATATGAAAAGAATTGGATGTGTATGTAACTTCCTGTTTGTCATTGTTCAGCCCGTGGGTTAAGCGGCCCAGTTTACAAAGAATACCATCGCAATTTAATCCAAGAGAGAGACAGGGATGTAACCGGTGACCGCAGCTATGACGATGACTACAACATCTTCAGCTGTTTGTCAAAGTACGACATAGTTTATCTGCACAGACAGACACATTTAGATGGTTTCACTCCCTGTAGTGTCACGAGGGTTGGGACCGGTTTGAATTCTAACAATTCCGGGTCTATAACAGTTCCCCTTTAACGGTTCCGGTTCCTATAATGATTCCAAATATGTACTTTTTTTTTCTACTTATTTTTTAAACGCCATTCTATGTTCTAATACAACAACATTAACACAGATTCAGACATACAAATGCAGCTTTATTGTAATTATTCCACATATTACAAAAACTGAGGAAGCAGGAAGGCAGTTTTTAAGTAAACACATTAGAATAAGAGCTTGAGTTTCTTAAGTATTATTATTATTATTATTATTATTATTAAGTGGGACAATTTTAAAGCCAATTAAACCTATATGTTTGTTGATAGTTAACATTATGTTACTCATAAGTAGTCAGACGAACGTGGCATCATTATTCATTAGTGTTCTAGCTCTAACAGATGTTCAGTAGAACAACATGTCTCGCTGCATAGTCGAGTTGACATTTGAATCCCTGTGGATTATAGTATATTCTTTATATAATCTAGTACTAGCAGCTGCAGACTCATCATCCCCCCACAGGGGCTCTCTTGAGGCAGACATCTGCATTTATTGCACTTTACATGTTCATTTCCACATCTCTCAAAGAATAGTCACACTTGGGAGCATTCACTTTTTACCACTTTTGTTATTGTTGCATTTGGAGTGCAGCTCACAAACTAGCTGACCGGTGACTTTCTGTGAAGTTAGCTCCTGTGGCCGCGGGCGGTGCTTCTGCAGGCGGTGCTTCTGCAGGCGGTGCTTCTGCAGGCGGTGCTTCTGCAGGCGGTGCTTCTGCAGGCGGTGCTTCAAATGCCCGGGATTCAGAGGGAGATGTTCTCAGCTAAATGCTGTGGACGCCTCCCCGCTGAGAAATCATGCCTAACTGTAAAAGTCTTCTTGTTCTGAAGGTTTTTGCATCTACTAAGGGTTCTTGTTAAAGTCTGGCATTCAAACCCCCCCCCCCCCCCCAGACAAATAGCATGCGTAACGTCACTGCCTCATTGCACAGATGAGTATGTCCAGGAACCATTAAAAAATTTAAAAATAAAAAATGATGGAACTGGCTCCGGTTTCATAATTTCAGAACTGGTTCTTTTTCAGAACCGGTTCCTGGTCCCAACCCTAAAGTGTGAACCACATCAAGCACTCAACCCCAGAACCAGATCCAGCTGACTGTTTTTTCTCTTCAGGAACCCGTGGCTACCAGGGTGGATTCTGACCACAACTCTAGTTTTGTCCGTGTTGGTGCTGATCTGGATCTGTTGTGCCACTGTGGCCACTGCTGTGGATCAGTATGTACCAGCTGAAGTAAGTCTATGCCTCTGCTTTTCACTCACTCTCTTTACAGTCACATCTAAGTCCAGCTATTCAGAATAATCCAGTTAAGGACTGAACTGGAGTTTTCTGCCAAATTTCAGTTTACATGTGCAGTGACAGTTAAATGGACCCCCAGACATTAGGTGGCGCTACACACCCTTTAGCACTAGCATTCTTCTGGTTGTCGCCATAGAAAAACAGTCGGTAAACAAAGGCTCAGTCAGATTTGAAGCAGATGTAGTAGGAGGAGGACCGTGAAGATATGGACACAGCGGAATATGTACAGTGCCTTGCGAAAGTATTTGGCCCCCTTGAACTTTGTGACCTTTTGCCACATTTCAGGCTTCAAACATAAAGATATAAAACTGTAATTTTTTGTGAAGAATCAACAACAAGTGGGACACAATCATGAAGTGGAATAAAATTTATTGGATATTTCAAACTGTTTTAACAAATAAAAAACTGAAAAATTGGGCGTGCAAAATTATTCGGCCCCTTTACTTTCAGTGCAGCAAACTCTCTCCAGAAGTTCAGTGAGGATCTCTGAATGATCCAATGTTGGCCTAAATGACTAATGATGATAAATGGAATCCACCGGTGTGTAATCAAGTCTCCGTATAAATGCACCTGCACTGTGATAGTCTCAGAGGTCCGTTTAAAGCGCAGAGAGCATCATGAAGAACAAGGAACACACCAGGCAGGTCCGAGATACTGTTGTGGAGAAGCTTAAAGCTGGATTTGGATACAAAAAGATTTCCCGAGCTTTAAACATCCCAAGGAGTACTGTACAAGCGATAATATTGAAATGGAAGGAGTATCAGACCACTGCAAATCTACCAAGACCTGGCCGTCCCTCTAAACTTTCAGCTCATACAAGGAGAAGACTGATCAGAGATGCAGCCAAGAGGCCCATGATCACTCTGGATGAACTGCAGAGGTCTACAGCTGAGGTGGGAGATTCTGTCCATAGGACAACAATCAGTCGTATACTGCACAAATCTGGCCTTTATGGAAGAGTGGCAAGAAGAAAGCCATTTCTTAAAGATATCCATAAAAAGTGTCGTTTAAAGTTTGCCACAAGCCACCTGGGAGACACACCAAACATGTGGAAGAAGGTGCTCTGGTCAGATGAGACCAAAATCGAACTTTTTGGCAACAATGCAAGACGTTATGTTTGGCGTAAAAGCAACACAGCTCATCACCCTCAACACACCATCCCCACTGTCAAACATGGTGGTGGCAGCATCATGGTTTGGGCCTGCTTTTCTTCAGCAGGGACAGGGAAGATGGTTAAAATTGATGGGAAGATGGATGGAGCCAAATACAGGACTATTCTGGAAGAAAACCTGATGGAGTCTGCAAAAGACCTGAGACTGGGACGGAGATTTGTCTTCCAACAAGACAATGATCCAAAACATAAAGCAAAATCTACAATGGAATGGTTCACAAAAAAACATATCCAGGTGTTAGAATGGCCAAGTCAAAGTCCAGACCTGAATCCAATCGAGAATCTGTGGAAAGAACTGAAAACTGCTGTTCACAAACGCTCTCCATCCAACCTCACTGAGCTCGAGCTGTTTTGCAAGGAGGAATGGGCAAAAATTTCAGTCTCTCGATGTGCAAAACTGATAGAGACATACCCCAAGCGACTTACAGCTGTAATTGCAGCAAAAGGTGGCTCTACAAAGTATTAACTTAAGGGGGCCGAATAATTTTGCACACCCAATTTTTCAGTTTTTTATTTGTTGAAAACGTTTGAAATATCCAATAAATTTCGTTCCACTTCATGATTTTGTCCCACTTGTTGTTGATTCTTCACAAAAAATTACAGTTTTATATCTTTATGTTTGAAACCTGAAATGTGGCAAAAGGTCACAAAGTTCAAGGGGGCCAAATACTTTCGCAAGGCACTGTATGTCATGGCGACCAGACCAGGAGCATGTGCAGAACAACAGGAATAATGTTAAAGAGGAATTCAGTGTTTCCATGTCAGAGGAATTATTGACTTCAGAATTAAGATCAAAATAAACCAGTGACTTTATTCTGAATTCAGTTCAATAGTGAATGATCATTTTCAACTGGAATTAAGGGTTTACATGGTTCATCTGAAAGAGGAATGAACCTTTATTCTGTAAACAGGAATAAAGCTCATGCAAATGGGCTAAAAACTCTCATGGAAACATGCCCAATACGGTACAAACCTTTGATTTGAATTTACAAAATCCTTTTGTCAAATTGTATTTTAATTTACTGCAAGTTTCATCTTTTGAGCTTCATGTTTCAGGATCCTAGTATTTTTACTTGTACTTATTATTCCGCCTGTTTACATGGAAGATTTTATTCCTGTTTAATTCTGAATAAAAGTCAATTCCACTTTCAGATGAATCATGTGAACACCTAATTCCTGTTGAAAACGTTAATTCCGAATTAAACTTTAATTCCTGTCCCATGTAAATGGTTAATTCCACTTTGACATTATTCCTGTCATTCTGCACATGCACCTGGTCTGTCGCGATTACGTACATCGTTGATGACGGATATATTCCACGCTGCCAGCATTAGTGTAGGAACATTTTCCGTAATGGCTGTACGAAGCAAGCGTCGGAGTCACGGTGAAGTAAAGTACAGTGGTGCCTCTACTTACGAAAGACCCAGTTAATGAATAATTCAAGTCATGAAAAACCTTTACCTCAATTTTTTGTCTCTGAATATGAAAGAAAATTGTGTTTCCGGAAGACATAAATATGTACATTACGCAAGGGATAATGCATGGCATGTTGTTCGCCCCGAAGGGGAATATTTTTCGATAGTAACTCGTGTGCCATGCATTATCCTGCTTATTCTACGGGTTATTACAGTTTATTACTGTCACTACTCTAACATACTAGTGTTGTGAAATAGCTAATAAGATGTGGGTTATGCGGGGCAGACAGAAGGGGGGTGCAGAGAGTTTTAGACGGAGAAAAGAGAGACACAAATGTACAGTCAGGTCGGTGACCGGAGCAGGTGTTGTCTCGTTCTTGCAAATACTGAAAACGAAGCTCACTGAAACCGCTACTTGTTTTCTAAAAACCAGCATAGAGGAGTTAACCCCGGGGTAGAATACTTACTTCAGCCCTGGAGATTCTGTACGAGAGGAGAACGGTAATTTCCCCTGATTTCCTGACTACGGTCAGGATAAGCTAGCAGTTACAACGAAGCGAATATTGACTTTAAAATTGTCCGAACTACCTGTGGAGTGATATGGTACAGTGAATCTGAAGTGACAAAACCCGTTGCCATGGGCAGCGGGCGGTTATCGAAAAAAGAAAAAACGCCCGCTGACGTCATTCAGGGGCCGCAACATTCTAGAGGGCCGTAGAATAAAATACATAACTACATAATATATGTAAATACGTCATGTATGTACTGTATGTAGCATCCCATTGGCTTTGAGGGAGCTACCCATGATGCTTTAGGTGAGCCTTTAACCCTTGTGCGGTCCTTCGTGAAAGGCACACTGGCTGTGTCCTACAATCGGGTCTTAAAAACCCAGATTCCAAAGTTCAGTTCCATAGACTCATCACCCCACCCCCCAAGGATATATTACTGTTTTCAGTAGTAAGCAATGGCATCCTACAGTACGTATAAAAAGGTACATTTGTGAGCCACCGGGTCTCTTTGACCCGAAGGACCGCACAAGGGTTAACCCTCATTCATCACAGAGTTCTAACCATACACACATAAAGTACAGAACCCCCCCACCCCCTACCCCCCCGAGTGCGCCCACCGTGTCACCAACAGAAGTGAAATGGCAGACAATAAGGCAGCCATCACTCCACCAGGATGAACAAAAGACATGCCGGCAAAAGTGACAATTAAAACAAACACAATGGTATGAAAATGACCCACATGTCTGGTTCATTTGAATGGTTTAATGTTCAGTCAGTGAAGACACATTTACCCACTGACACCAATAAATGACATCTGAAAACTACATCTGCATTTTGTTTTACTTTTAACACATATTTCATACAAAATGTGTGTACTTTTATAATTTTATAAGGCTTTAGGGGGTAGTATTGTGGGCCTTTTACCTTTTACATGTAAAATGCGACTATGAAAAATCCACGGTACAAAAACACTTCTGTAACGAATTAATTTCGTAAGTAGAGGTACCACTGTATTTGATTGGCGCATTGGAAGAATTAAATATAGCATGTAGTATCCGGTCTTCCCTTTTGAAACAAAAGAAAGACGTATCCTAATCACTTCCATATTAACACAGTTTGGCTAAACTTATTTTTACTTCAGATAATCCCTTTAAAATAGTTGGATGTACATATCACATCCAGTTTAATTCACTGTTCTTTTGTTGTTGGTTTTTTTTCAGAAACTGAGCATTTACGGTGACAGCGAGTACATTAATGAAAAGAAACTGATTCCATACCCTGCTTCATCCCTCATCATCATCACCTCGAAGGCCACAGAGGAAGAGGCTGGTCCACTACCCTCCAAAGTGGACCTGGGCCAGTCCAATGTGTAGAAGCCAAAGCTGTAGCACAGAAGACGTCTGTCCTTGGATCAATAATCTGTAGATGATTTACAGTACGAGGCCTGTGCTGCTTGTGGTCTAAACAGGGGTAACTATTGTAGGTTTGTTTGTTTTTTTATTTCCTGATATAATGTCTCATCTGCCCTTTTTTGAAGCTTCTAAAACCTGAAGTGATAAAGAGTTTTTTCTGTATATTGGTAAAACAGAGGCATTATAGTGTTGTGACGGCAGCCTAATAGGGTTCTGGGATGATACTTGGATTTTGATGTGTGCTTTAGGTCCCACTTGGTGTGCTTATTTTATTGAACAATGTTTAAATGAACTCTTTGTGACTTGAAGTGATATCGGTTTTCACCTAAACTCCACTTTTGGTAAAATAGACTGTGCTAATATGTTGCACTCTTCCTGTTTGTACGCCAGTGACTTCCAGATGATGCTGAATTTTACAATAAAATTCTAATGCTTTTAATTTGAAACAGTCGTAGGTCTATAATTGTCTCATTGTTGTTCAGTTCTCAAGATGATGCCTGACAGTGAAACGTAGGCAGGATATTTTCTTTACTTCTGTCAGGTTTAGATCTGTAAGAAATAAACAAAAACATAAACAAGACAGGAGAGAGTATGTCTTACTCACGAGGAGAGAAAAGCAAAGCAGAATTTAGTTCCAACATGTTCTACTCTGAATCCTCTCTACCTGCAAACCTCTTTTTATTCAGGGAAAGGAGGGGCTCTAAATGTACACGGTTGTGGTCAGTCTAAGGTTTCACAAAGACAAATGGTTAGTAAGCATTTTTCCTAGTGAGATATTTACATTCTTGATTGCTGGGTCGTTCATCTTGGGCTCCTGTCTCTTCATCACTTACAAATTTACCTTTGGCTCCGACAGCGTCCTGTGAATAATTAAAGTGCAGATATTCCCAACAGCACAGAACAATACCCAATAAACCCAATAAACATTAGAACGATAACATTATTGCATATTACTTTAATAACTTCTATATTTCTTACTTTTACTATTTGAGCCAAGTTTTTCGCTGACTTCCTGTTAGGCTATACCCTAGCCCAGGGGTGGGCAACTCCAGGCCTCGAGGGCCGGTATCCTGCAAGTTTTGGATGTTTCCCTCTTCCATCACACCTGGAAGCCATTATATCATTATCAGGCTTCTGTGGAGCTGGATGATGAGCTGATCATTAATTGAATCAGGTGTGCTGGAAAAGGGAAATATCGAAAACATGCAGGATTCCGGCCCCCGAGGACTGGAGTTGCCCACCCCTGCCCTAGCCTATAGCTTATACCCATAACGAGTTGTTAGGAACAACTCCCAACTCGGCCCTGTTTGGTCTCAGGGCCCAAAAAAAAACAACTTTTAGGGAAAATCTGTGGGCAAAATGATGGAGCTGCAACTACAAAAATGGTCCTAAACCCTTTAAATTATGGGTGCTCAATCCCGGTCCTCGAGAGCTACATTTTTTAGACGTACCCCCCCCCCCCCCCCCCCCCCTTCCAACACACCTGGTTCAAATGATAAACGTCTCATCCAGTTCTGCAGAAGACTGATAATGACCATCAGGTGTGTTGGAAGAGGGATACATCTAAAATATGCAGGATAGTGGCTCTGGATGACCAGGATTGAGCACCCCTGCTGTATGTTTACATGGGTCACCCTGTCACATAAGGGAACCAACCTGAAAAATATTTCTGTCAAATATCTTCAACATCCCCCAAAAATGCATGTCCCCCCAACAAATTGTCTTCAACGTTAATCATTTTCAAACCGGTTATGTGTTAGTCCCTATAATGTAAATGAAACCAAAAAAATACCCAAGTTCATGAGCTTCAATTTAAGTGGAAGACAAGCAGTCAGAGACAGAGGACCTCCACCAAGGCTGGACTTTTCATTCACACGTGACTTGATGGAGCCATAGGTGTTGACCCATCTGATGTCTGAAGGTGAGACTATATGAATGGAAAAAAAACCCCCCATCAGATTCTATCTTGTCTTGATCCAAAACTCTGCTGCCAGAGTCCTGACCAGTACCAGGAAACTGGACCACATCACACCAGTCCCTAAATCCTTACATTTTCTTCTTGTGGGTCAAAGGTCACAGTTCTATATCTTCCTCCTGGTCTATAAAGCACTAAACGGCCTTGGACCCAAATCCATCGTAGACCTGCTGGTTCCATATGAAGCATCGAGAGCCCTGAGTTCATAGGTCATCAGGAACAGGTTTACTATGTGTTCCTAAAATCAGAACCAAACAAAGTTCGTCATCATTCTGTTGTTCTGCTCCTCACCTGTGGAACAAATGACCTGAATACCTGAGGTTTGAGAAAAACTGTTCATTTAAATCAGACTAAAACATTACGGTTCACCGGAGCTTTGACTCAGATTCTCATTTGTTTTAAAATGTTTTCATGTTACTTATTTTAATTGGCTTTTAATGCATCTTAATCATTTTAATTTTCTTATATGTTTTATGTAAAGCACCTTGAATTGTCCTGTACATGAAATGTGATAAACAAATACATTTGCCTTGACTGAATCCTGATGTGTTTTAACTGTTGACCTTTAGTGACATTGGCCTTTGACCTTCATTGCTCAAAATCTAATGGGTTCTTCCTTGACCCAGTATCATTCCTGAAAGTTTCATCAAAATCCATTATGAATTTTTTGTCTAATCCTGCTGACAGACAGACAGACAAGTATTCAGAGAATGTCTAATCTCGCCCCTATTTTGTGCTAATCTCCAGTTTCTATGACAACATATTCTTGAATTACAGCCAATAATGTGATTTTGACTTTACTAAATGAGACCTTGACCTTTGACCTTTACACAAATGGATCATTGCATCTAATGCACATGAGCTATATATGTATACCCATGTACCTCCACCAAGGAGGTCAGTCTGTCAGCAGGATGACGCAAAAAATTCAGAACCGATTTTGATGAATCTTTCAGGAATGATAGATAATGGGTCAAGGAAGAAACCCATTAGATTTTGAGCAATGAAGGTCAAAGGTCAAGGTCACAATAAAGGTCAACAGCTAAAACACATCAGTGGTAATATCTCAGGATTCAGACAAGATAGAATCTGTTGTTTGTTTTTCGTTCACATGGTCTGACCTTCAGACATCAGATGGTCAACACCTATAACCCATAACCTTTGACCCCTAACCCTAACCTTCAGGCATCAGATGGTCAACACCTATGGCTCCATCACGTCATGTTTTGACGTCATGTGACACCACATCAAGCCTTGGAGGAGGTCTGCTGTCTGCTGTCTCTGACTGACTTGTTTCATGGTGATATCTCCAGTATTCATTGAGTTATAACAAACAGACACTGCAGACACACACACATACACACACACACAGTGATTACAATAATCTCTCCCAATGTTGAGCGAGATTAACAAACTGACTCCAATTTATTACCTCCTTGGTGGAGGTTTGTGATGGACACAGCCATGTCTGTAACCCTCTGCACCTACACTTTATATTTTGCATTTATTCAGTTACATTATTTCGACTGCAATTACACAAATAAGTTCACACACATTTGTTTATACATTTTTATTTTTGATAGGGTATTATTTGACATTTTACATGAGCTCTTTTTGAAGTGTACCCATTTAGTTAACTTTTGTACAGTCATGTTTCATTGAACCTAATTTTGGTTTCTTTTGAGTTACCTGTGGAGATGGTGCTGGTCTGTGTCTGTCTGTCTGTGTGTGTGTGTGTGTGTGTGTGTGTGTGTGTGTGTGTGGAACGAAGTCGTGCCCATACACAACAGCCTTTACACAGGAGGAGCAGCTTAATTGGGGCAGCTCAACTGCTGCCACTTCAGGGGGGATTAATTAAGTATTCTGTTTTAATTATTTTATTTATCGTTTGGGTTTAAGAAGTAGGTTATGTCTATTTGGAATAGTTTGTTTTTTTTGTGTTTGTATTTAGTTCTCTTTGTCTTATTGTTATTGTCTTGTTATCCCCCTCATGTGTCTTTGGTCTGATCAGTCACTATATATGTCCCCTTGTGTGTTCGGTGATGGTGGCTCAGTTTGTTACTTGTTGCTTTGATTTGACTATAGTTTGTTTTTTTATTTTTGGGCCCAGTATTTGTTTCTCTTGAGTTTTGCATAATGTTTTGGAGAAAATAAACCCAGTTATCATTAGAATTTGTCTGTCTCCTTGTCCTTGGTTCAGTCTCTCACAGACATAATGACCTTAGATCTAGCTCAAGCACATCAACTGTTATGTTCAAAGTTATTCACTGTAGACTACTGAATCTGAAAAAAGTACTGTCAGGCATTCATACAGAAAATCCAACTTTCAGGCATGACCATTTCATGTGGGTGACCCGTGTACATTTACAGGGTTCTAGTTGTATTTATCAATAGAATTAATGGATCAACAGTGATTTAACATTTTACTGCAAGAAATGAACTTGGTTGGCAGTGGATGTTTGGGTCTTTACAGGTTTAAATCATTAAAATATAATTCATGGTTCCCTAATAGGTGGCCCATGGGCCATTTCCGGCCCGCAGGAGGATGCAGACTGGCCCATACAAACTTCAATTCAATTCAATTCAATTTTATTTATAAAGCCCTAAATCACAACAAAGTCATCTCAGAGGGCTTTACAAAAACACAATCAACTACAGAAATACATGAAAAGTCCTAAGCATCCCCTGTCCTTAGACCCTCCTTCTCAGCAAGAAAAAACTTCAAAACCCAGTGGGAAAAAGAAGAAATCTCGAGGAGAACCACATTGAAGGAGAGATCCACTCCTATGGACGGACAGGCTATAGATGAACGTCCATGTATAAATGAAGGAAGGGGGGGCTGGTCCAGACAGACAGGGGCGGTGGTCCGGGGTCACAGGTCGGCACAGGCGAGATACTGCAGATCCTGTCGTCCATGGCTCCCATGTAGACACTGTCAGGAAAACCACCACTCCCCCCAAGGGGGGGGGGGGGGGGGGAAGGGGACACCAGGTGACTAGTCATGAACAGACTTGGTATGAAAGATAGGTTATAAAAATTACAGAAACAGGTGTGAGGGAGAGAAAGAGAAGAAAGAACTCAGTGTCTGTACTTCCCCCAGCATTCTAACTCCTAGGGCAGCCTAGACTGAACTGTGACTCATACATCATGTATCCATGATATATGAGTCACATAATTTTTAACTAACCTGACCATAGGCTTTCTCAAACAGGAATGTTTTAAGCCTAATTTTAAATGTAGAGACTGTGTCGGCGTCTTTAATATTAAAGGGAAGCTTGTGAGCATAAAGGATTAAAAATAAATAAATATATATATATATATATATATATATATATAAATAAGTTACTGGTTGTTGTTGTATTGTTGTTGATTTGTTCAAGCAGACTAGCAAAGTAAATTTTTAAAATTGTATTTTGAGTTACAGTACCACTGGCTGCCGTTTAAATCTGGCAACTTTCCAAGCGGATTGTAATAACCAAAATATTTATTTGGAGTAAATGGTTGGTTCTCAACTTTTATTTGTCTTTGTGCGACCCTCACAAATAGTATCCAAGGGCACAATCAATAATAATGTTATAAAGCACTAGAAGCGAACAGAGCAGTCGCATTTCAATGGCGGGTCATCTGCCTGACACCTCTGTCCATCGAGGATATTGAGGACGTGTATCTGTTTGGATTTATGGTGGTAACTTTCGTCACGTTTGGCTTGGGAGGAATGCTGGTCCATGGCAGAGTGGGGAAGATCGCAGCACCGAAAGGGCCACTGATGCTGCGAGAAGAAATTCGGGAGCACCTCACAGAACTCACTGACACCGTAACCGGACTAAGACTGTCTATGACCCAGTCTCAGGACAATCTGGTGAACTGTGTGGGACAGATTAGCTCCATGGTGGCTCAGTCTGCTAGTTCGGGGAATGACCTCCTGAATCTTTCGGGAGAGTCACAGAAGAGACTGGACAGCTGGGTGAAGCTCTGAGAGCTCTATCTGGACTGAGGGCAGAGGTTGATGAACTGAGGAAACAGCACGGGGTCAATGAGCGCTGTGTGGGGCGATGTCTAAAGTAATGGGGTACATGAAACCCACAAGGGGTTAAGTTTTGGTCTATCTCCTAAAGCAAAAAAGATGTCCTTGTCTCTATCTCTGGCTCCTTTGTTTTTCCTAATGTGTCCAGTATTTTCCAGTGCTCAAGGGCGCTGGAACTCCAACAACTCCTGTGTTTATGCTCTGTTTGCACCTTTATCTCTTGTTTTCACCATGTGATCATTTTGTGTGTACTACAAAAAGTCCCATCTCATGAATCCTTGAGTACTGTGTTCACGTTTTTGTTGTTAAAGTAGAATATGTGTTCCTTGTGCATCTGCTGCTGCTTTTCCGCTTCCTGATCGAGGGTAGCGCCGTACATGGCTGCATGACCTGATCAGCCTGGGAGGGGTTTGGTCAAACTGAAATTTCTGTTTGTGTCTTGGATATGCAAATGACAAATAAAGTGATTCTGATTCTGAAGTGCAGATTCTACGTTGTTATCTGCACTGTCACTATCATAATTAATCTACCAGGTTTCACAGAACAAGAAAAAGCACAAAGGTAAATGCATAATAGTGAACTTTATTAATAAAAAATACTTCCTAACAAAGTTAATACAGCCAGAGAAGATCCTCCAAATGTGACACATGATTGTGGTTGTTTTAAGTGTAAATGTAGGTGGTGGTACATATGAGGATGAGTATGATACTCAATAGCTGTTCAACAAGTCCATGTCCTCAGCTGTAAAAGATGACAAGCGCTTGGGGGGAGGGCTTTCACCAACAGTATCACACCTTTCAGGCTGATGTTGCCTTTTTTTGCAGCTGTGCCAAGACTGTTTGTCGTTACATAGTGCAGAAGTCTGATGTGTGCAGCTGATCCCTGAAGGTTTGTAAAAATGCAGCGTCTCTACGTTAGCGTTGTCTTCACGTTCACAAACCAAAGGTGTTGCCTTTAGCACCTCTCTGATGAACTTCTGCCTGCCAACTTGGGAGAACAAAACATGCACTTTAAGTATGGTGGTATGTTATGTTGTGAAATGTTTAGTTTGTTTTGTACTATTCTGTCCTACAAAGCAAAAAGGCAGTAAGTGCCTTTTTTTTTGGCTAAAATGAGTTATTGTGGTTTTTTTTAAACATTTAAATCATTCTTTGTCATGTAATAAAATATCTCTACTCAAATGTCTGTCGTTTTGGAGAAAATTGGTGAGTGTTTGTACAGTAACTGTTAAAGTACTAGTAAAACAAAACAAAAAGGAAGTAAAGACCATTACTGTGTTCTCACCAATGTCCATTTAGGACCCTGCACCAGTGGTTTACAGATGATCACTGTATTAGACTGAAACACATGATGGAATTAGTGTATTTTCCATAGTATAAGGTGAATTGTTAATGAAGGTTTTTATGAAGGTTTTTCATATATAAGGCGCATTAAGTGAAGTCAAAATTATGAGATTAAAAAAATCTAAATTATGAGATTAAAAAGTCAAAATTCCCAGTCACTAAGCACTACCAGAATTAATTCATATATAAGACAAACTGTTGTTTTTGTAGAACTAGTTAATATACAGTAACAATAACTGCCTCATGTCCAATAATCTACCTACAACTACTGGGGCTGAACAACAACAGAACTATCAGGTGATTGTTCTCAGTTTGGTGTCTGTGCAGTTACTGCCTTTTTACTTTGTAGGACAGAATATTATATGAAAACAAATGAAAAGAACACGTACAAAAGCGTAGAGCTGATGTCCTTGATTCTTCAACTTTCTTCACTTTTGGCATTTGAGTGCCATTTATTTCCCACTGGTTTACAACCTGAAAAAATATAAACAACTTTTATTAAAAAAATACACATTAGCCAAAACATGGATGACAGGAAACAATATCATTTGATATGTTTGATCATTTTACATCACAGTGTGATTTTTTTTATATAATCTTTTTTGCTTTTGCTGAGAAATTTTCATTGTTCCTGTGACAATAAAGACATATTCTGATCCGATTATGACTAGTCGGAAGTGAAAGTGAAACCTCTCATTCATTTAGGTCAGGGGTGTCAAACTCCAGTCCTTGGAGGGCTGGTGTCCGGCATGTTTTAGATATTTCCCTCTTTCACATGATTCAGTTTAACTCTTTAACTCCTGTCTTTAGAACAAAAATGGCCAAAGTCATCAATAAAATGAACAAAAATTAATAATAAACCAACAAAATAATTAGTAATACGAACAATTTAAAACACAAATGGAACAAAATTTAAGAAAATAATTTAAAAAAAATTGAAAAATAAAGAAAATTTAAACAATATTTACAAAATTATAAATAACATGGAAGAATTTTTTTTTTAAATTACCAAAAAAATAGAACTAGTATGGTTTAAATATTCAGAAAAATTCTACCGTTCTCCATTCTTTTTTCTTTTTACAGTGTTTTTACTGAGTTTTGTTCATGGAACACGTGTCAAAAGGAAACTGAGTTAGAAAAAGGAAAAAATAAAACAGCTTTGTTTTGTAAATTCTTTGCTAATCTTTCCATGTTATTTATAATTTTGTAATTATTTTTTTTAGTTTTTGTTCAGTTTGTTTATTTTTCTACATTTATTTTTTTATTTTATTATTTTTTCTTAAATTTTGTTCTATTTGTGTCTTACTTTGTTCATGTTACCAGAGAACACATTTTGTTGTATAATTGTATGATGATAATGAAGTTATTCTTATTCTTATCTTATCTTAACTTAAAATTAACAAAAATGAGTAATACACCAACAAAATATTTGTGTCTTACTTTGTTCATGTTACCACATATTTTGTTGGTGTATTATTTATTTTTGTTAATTTTAAGTTAAGATAAGATAAGAATAACTTTATTATGATCATACAATTGTACAACAAAATGTGTCCTCTGCATTTAACCCATCCTTGTACAGAGCAGTGGGCAGCCATGGGGGGCGCCCAGGGGACCATCTCCAGATGTGGAGCCAGGCTCATGGTCACAATCACCTGCTGGAGGATTTTTACCCTAACAAACATGTTTTTGGGTGATGGGGGAAACCGGAGCACCCGGAGGAAACACATCCAGCCACGGAGAGAGAAACATGCAAACTCCACACAGAAAGGTCCACACGGTCTGGGAATCTGTGCCGCCATTTTATTCATAACTATGGCTGTTTTCCTTAATCTGCCAAGGAGGTTATGTTTTTGCCGGCGTTTATTCGTTTGACTGTGTTCAAGATAACTCGAAAACTTATGGACGGATTTTCAGGATGTGTTGGAAATGTGAACAGGAAGAACTGATTTCATTTTGGGGGTGATCGGGGTGGGGGTGGGGGTGTCTACCTTGGCGGAGGTCTGCGCTCTCAGAGTGCTTTCCTAGTTTTATTTTATTTTTTACTGTACAACTGCTAAGGTCTCAGGAGTTAAAGGGTTAAACTGAATCATGTGGAAGAGGGAAATATCGAAAACATGCAGGACTGGAGTTTGGCACCTGTGATTTAGGTCATTGGGGGGTGGGGGGTTCTGTTCTGCCTTGGTGGAGATTTTTTAGTTCATTATGTATGTTCAGTTGTTTGGTCAGTATATAAATTGTCTAAACATCTGTTTTAAGTACCTGCCTGCACAGCACTTTGACTGAAAACAATTAGAAATAGAGGAGCAGAAAGAAAGACAATAATAATTATTTGGGACTGTTTTGGAAGTGAGTACTAGAATCTGTGAGTACGATAATACTAATGGTGTCGGTTGTTATTGTTGGTGGAATTAGTAAAATGTCATGCTAACGCAGGTGTCACCAATCAACACCCAGCAAGATATATTATTATTACGGCTGTGAAGTGAGCCCCCAGTCACTCATCCCACACTCAAATGTCAGTGTCTACTTTCAGACTGGAAAGCACGAAAAGCAGGAAACTGGGCAATGTGGCTCCGCCTACTAAACGACAGCTACCAACAAAGAAACCAAATATGAAACGGGTCTAAAAGTGATCACTTCTGAACGGTGGATGAGCCAGATGGTAATGTAGCCTACAGTCATTAAGACTGGTGCAATGTTCAGTTGAAGGTGAATCAAATGCTCAACCTGTTAATTTAGTAAATTTCGGACCTTGTTTAACTCGTTTAACCTCGGTTGCAACTGGACTTGTTGTGGCCACAACGACATAAATGACTGTGAATTCCTGAGGGAACTGAAGATATTAGCGGCGTGTAGCACAGTTGTATTGTTGTCATAGAGACCTTGTGAAAGTCCATAACAGCAGTCACTTATCATTAGTAATGCACTGCGGCACAGCTGTAGCCAAATCAGGGGGCGGGACTTAAACAATGTGCATGATAATGCTCAGAGCAACAATGTTCTACAGAGCAATGAAATGAGTTTAATATCTTTGTTGTTGTTCGTTGTAATGGTGTGAAACTTTGCAGTGTAATCCACCGTAGTACTGGAAAGTCACCCTCCAAATTTTGGATCATTTGGTGGAGTTGTGCAGATGTTAGGACAGGACACACTACAGACACAGATTTGTTGAATTATAGATAAATAATGGTCAGTCATTTCCAAGACTGCAGGTCTTACTGTGTGTCCCTGGTCTACAGAGGTTAGGGTTATATCAAAATTAGGACTAGATCTCAACACAATCATCTGTGAAACCATATACATTATTACTGCTTTTCTAATATTTTGGAAGTCCCTTTTCACTGCCAGACCAACTCTGACCTGAGGCTTGGAGTCCAGAAGACCTTTGAAAGTGTTACTGTTGTTTCTGGTAAAAAGGTGTTTGCATCGGATCCTTCTGGCTTTGGTCTTAACTGTCCAGTACATCCCACAGATGCTTCAAAGGATTGATATTTGGTTGATCTTCCATAAACACTTTTCAGATTTAGGTTACTTTAATTATACTCATAAGCAGTGCTGGGTATAACGGTGTTACTATCGCAACCACATTTCGAGTAACGGAGTAATTACTTAATTACTTAATCCATAACTGTATCGTCGTTACTGTTACTCTGAAAATAATGTGACGCGTTACAATTTGATGAATTGGGGCGCAAGTGTTGTCCCGGATACTGACAACTTGGAGTTTTGGCAACACGTCGGTGCCGCATACATGTGCACCAAGCTCACATTCAGCTCGCTGTAGAACTCCACTTACATGTATGACAACAAAATTTATCATGATTTGCTAAGAAGTTGAATAGGCGGAATCTCAACTGTCTTGTTCCCACATACGCACACAAGTCAAACACACACACAGATGATGGCAGCACCAAGTCACACGGTCGCATGTTGCAACCGGAAATACCGGAGTCATTTCACACTAGTTGAAGTCAAAGACAATGTTTATGTCCAATGTAAACTGTGCCCTGGAAACAAAGTTCTGTCTGTGTCTGTGTCAAGCAACTCCAGTTTGATGAAGCACATCACAGCATCACATGGTGGCACACCTCTATGTACCGCTAGTCATGCTAAACCAGCCCTTAGCCCTGGTGCAGCTAGTCTGTAGAAGTCTTGAAGAGGAAGTCAGAGGCACGGCTCTTAAACAAGCCAAACATGATTTTTCAGATCAGACACTACTAACATAGTTTATTTCTGTTAGCTTAAAGGTATTGTGACGTCCAAAACTCATTTTTGATATTTTCATGTTACTATATGGGTCGTCTGGCCTCATTTACACCAAAAAAACATGAATCTAGACTGTTCAGTGGTTTTCCTATGGTCTGGGGCTCTTGGAGGCCTGAGCATGAAACGCTCTCTGTGATTTGTCTCCCGCGTTCGACGTCACACGCGGGAGATCAATAAGGAGACTCCCCCCCCCTCTTCTCTTCTGCCCGTCCACTGTGCTTAGCCCCGCCCCCACCAACGTTACTATAGAAACGGTGTTCACATGCGCTCCTGCTCTTACAACCTTTTCATCGCTGAACGGTTTACTCGTGTCGTAATGGCTCCTAAATCACACCTCAAATGTCATGTTGTTGGCTGTGTAGATGAGCAACAATCACTATTTGACCTACCAAGCTCCCCTGAAGAACTACGTTCCCAGTGGCTGGCTTTTATCTACCAAGGTAACGTTCCTGCTTATTTACCCAAGAGAGTCAAGACTTGTTCCGGTCATTTTCGACGAAACTATGAATTAAAAACTTATAATAACAAATTAACAAGACATGATGAGTTAACATCTGGTTTTAAAGTCTTGGTTTGTTAGAATATCAAACTGTTGTGACAAAATACAAATAATAAATACACTTTTAATGTCGCGGTGAGACGGCAGACCCCCCCCCCCCCTTCCCCCCAACGATCCGACGAAACTATGAATTAAAAACAAAACTATGAATTAAAAATAAAGTAACACGACAGGATGAGTTAACATCTGGTTTTAAAGTCTTGGTTTATCATTATTTATACTTGGTATCATTCTTTATTAGGCAGCATATGATACAGTATTTCTTATACTGTACAGCAGGAAGGAGGGGGGGCTGGCCGCAGCAGTTTGGGGGTGGAGCCGAGTACATGACTGACAGGCGAAGCGCCCCAAGTAGTCTGTTGAGGTGTTCATGTGTTGCAGGCATAGTACTTGGATTCAGACCACAGAAATCCACAAAAATGAATATTATGGAGTGGGGTTTTTTGGTTGAATACTTTTGAAACACGTTTTAAATTCATTGTCAAAGACTTTGAATGCTATGAAAACAACATGTCACAAAACCTTTAACTTTTATCATTGACATTAGGTCATAAAGATCTTTGATAGTGTTTGTAAGGAAGCATCTTAAATACAAGGAAGAATTCCCTGTTTTTTTGTTTGACATTTTTAAGCAAAAAAAAACAAAAAGTAACGCAAAAATACTTTTCCTGGTAACGAATTAGTTTGCTCATAGAGTAACGCAGTTAGTAAGGCAAATTCCTTTTTTGGGGAAGTAACTAGTAATTGTAGTTAATTACTTTTTCAAAGTAACTTACCCAGCACTGATCATAAGCAGATTTGTTTTGCATCCATTTCACATTCGGGCACAAATACGACAGGTGAACCAACATGAGCTATCTGTGCAGAATTAACTTTAAATATCCTTGGTTTCACAAATGAGGACATAAAAGAATGATTAAAAACTATTAAATAGAGTAAAACAATAACTCTATGAACCTCTGGGCTAAAAGGCAGTAGTATAAGAGGAGTTAGGAGACGCTTTTAGTCGGTTTTAACCACTGCAGACCTGGAGCTGTGGAGATGCTCTGGCCCAGTCATCACAACCTGGCCCTTTTTATGCTACACATTTTTAATTTAATTTTTCATGAAATTCAAAAACTAAATGTTGCCTCACTGCTCCACTCAGTGAAGCAGATTATAATCAGTATCACTTGTCAGTAATCAGAATATCACGGCTGATCGCTGTATACTCATGATACTAGGGCTGTGACGATATGTTTTTATGCCCATTTGATTCTTTTACGATTTTTTGGGTGCCGATTCGATTTAAATTGCGATTCTTCGATATTCACGATTTTTCACTTGCCTTTTTAACACCAGCCCATGTGAAAAAGCTGAATGATGAATGATGATGATGATCCTACAGATCATATCAGGAGACATATTTTCCAAAAAAAAATGCCCATCATCTGTGAGTCAGTTCAGATTTATTCAGCAGTAATATATTTGAACCAGACTTCGGGAAGTAAACTGCTACATTTATCTGCACACAACACAAATAGGAGCCTTTAAATGAACATAGGTCATAATAAAGTTAACTTTAAAGTGTACACGTCCAGCTCTGCTCTTCCCTACAGTTACAAACACCACACACTTTAACTGCTGTTGATTGTTTCACTATATTTATTCAGTAATAACTCATTTTCTCTAAGTTTTCAGATATCCCGCACTGTTGAACGCACCAGACATGTTATGACAGTCCTGAACGCACCGCCTCCGTATTTAGAATTAGCATGTTGTTGCCAAGCACCCTCTTTTTCACAACTCTAATTCATATCCTCCTGGTTTATGACTGTGTGTAAAGGACACAAGGTCAGATTAATAACACAATACAGTTGGAATAGATATTATCATAGTGTATTGTTTATCTGCGCATAAGTTAATGCTGTTTAATGCTTGTGTGTTGCTCTGTTTTCCCAGAGGCAGACTCCAAACGGAGGGGTACAAGACATTTCCCAGAATACAATGTGAATCCTTTTAAAAATGGCGACATCTATGAAAGAAGTACACAAATGTAGTATTTTCACCATAATTAACTGTATTTAAGTTGCGATAACTGTGTATATATATATATATATATATATATATATATATATATACTTTTTTGTATTTTTTTTTTTTTTTAAATCGCTATTTACATAAACATGGAGTAATCGTTCGATGCATAGCACTTCTCCGATTCGACACAGATATTAGTAAAACATGGTCATATCCCAGGAGAACGCCACAACTACAGCAGCAGACATGTTTGTTTACTTCTGGTTAAAACTGTCGTTTTTGGTTATGTAACAAGACACACACATACACACACACACACACACAGTGCCCCCCCCTCTCCAATAATCATACTTAACTTCATGTCACCCACACTTCCACCACCTCCCACAATGCAGTTTCTGATTCAGGTTACATTGGGACTGTCTTTTGCACATTTGCACTTGTTGCTCCATAGTGATGTTATTTTTATTATTTATTAAACTTGTCATTTTACTTACTAATGTTTTATACTTTTATATTTGCACTTACATTGACACTCCTGATTTTTACACTATTCTTAAATTGCCCTTCAGGATAAATAATGTATTTTGATTTGAACTGAACAACTGGCAGAGTGAACTGATGATGTAAGTGACTGTTGAAGGGGTGTTTTTCAAGCCCTACCCCTTATAGCTCTGTTTGAAGGGGTAAGGGGTGACATGGGATTCAGCTCAAATAACTCTTCTGAAGAAGGCTACAGGTTGTAGCCAAAACATGTCAAGGGAAAATAATGTTTCCATCTGACAAATAGGAAGAGGAAGTCTGGATACGTTTTAGTAGACAGTAAGAATTCAATCAGACTAAATTAATGAAAGCACGGAAATGGTTGTTTTGAAAAAACTTGTAAAAATATGAATGCTTTGGCTAATATTAAAGGCTGTTTACCTGCTCTGCCCAACCCTCAGTTTTACATTTTGAGTGATCGAAAGTGTCCAATGGTTTCTCGGAATAAATGAGTCCCAGCAGGTCCTGCATGACTCTCTTTAGTCCTGGGCCAAGCTGCAGGTAAAAATACTAGTTAGACAACAGTGTGAGAGATGTCAATAGTTAAATTGAATAAATACCATTACACATACCTTCATACCTGTCCCAGATACATCTAGTTTTTCAAGTTTTGGCAGACATGTTAGATATCTGAAAGCTCTCTCTGTGATAGGGTTGTCTGTACATGGAAACATAAAGGTGTAAATGTGGCAATGTATTTTGCACAACATTAAGAAAAGGGTAATTTTAGCAACTAACGGGAAACATCAAGAAACTTCAGACAGTCCAGTCCCTTTCTCATCATCCGGACAGGTGCGGTCAGTCTTTGCAAGCCAATGTCTGACAGACTGTTTCCTCCAATGAAAAGCAGATTCAGGCTGCGGAAGAGCAGACAGAACATTGTCAATGAGGTGCTTCAGTTCAATTTCCAGCATCGCTGCCAGGAGTCAGGTTTTACCTTGCTAATGGGTTTGACGTCAGATGCTGGAATATCTCATGATCATCACCCAGTCTGCAGCCAAACAAATCTAGAGACTTCAAACCATGAAATGTTTTGATTTCACTCAACCTCTCATGAAAAAGTGCAAATCTGCAGGTGTGAGAGAAGACAAACTGTTACCAACAGTGATAGATTGACAGGAACACTCACCCCTTTTTGTACACTCACCTATTTCTTAAACAAAGGGATCCCAGAACCATTTCCCCATAAGCATCACTGAACAACTGCAGAGCTTTGGAGGAAATGTCTGGGTTTAGAAATGTTCGATTTTCCTCTGCTGCTGCAAAAAGTCTGTCTCCAATCTGCTCTGGAAAGCCCACCAGAGAGTCTACATGCTGGATGTTACCAGCAACGAATGTCAGAGTTATGTCGAAGAGAGATTTGGAGGTGTACCTCAGACTTCCCTCTGCATTGTAGGTGAATATAAAGTGGTCTTTTCTCAACACAAATGGGTTTGTCCGTCGGCATGATGACGATACTGGCTTTGGCTGAGCAAGAACAATGTCACTGACACGACGAAGGGAACCTTTTTCACGGACATAAATAGTGCTACTGTCCATTGTAAAAGTCACAGAGTTGCTTTTCTGATAATGTTGAATTTCCAACCTCATGCAAATCTAGCTAGCTTAACTGGAAAGCGCACTCCAAAGAAAAACACAGCTACTAAATGCCATCGATAAGCATAAGCATCCCACTAAAAGACACAAATACCTTTCACCTTGCTCCTCAACATTTCACCGCTAAATTTGCTCGTATTTAGTTATTAAGCACTTTTTATTCAATATAAGTATGTTTTGTTCCGTCCTTTAGCATTCACTGTTAACTAGCTTACAATTTTCGACACTTACAAGTATCAAAATAAGAGCCAAGTTCTGAGAAACGCTAGTTTCCAAGCCCCAACCTACAATACTCTAAGAACATATTATATTTTTTAGTAACCCTATAAATTTATATGTATTAGATTATCGCTACATAGCCAATAAAAGGCTACGTTAAAAGTTATTTAGACTTTTATTTTTGAAAGACTGCCATTAACAGGAAGACGAGATGTTTACATACACGGTAATGTCCTGTTTCTGTCAACACTAGCATAACTGAGAGGAGTGAAATGATTTCTTTAAGTTCATAATTTGGTAAAGATTTTTTTCCAATAACCGTTCACGAAATGTTAAATACAAGCGAGGCTGTGATCATTCATAAAATGACTGTAGTTGAACATTATCTATTGACGATGAACCGCCACATGAAGAAGACGTGGGTTGCTACTTGGTTAGCTAGTAAAAAAACCCCAAAACACTTCGTTACCTAGTAAATTTAGCAACAAGTTGATGCTCTAATACAACTGTGTATTCTATGTTTTTCATTTTGTTTGCAAAAATTCGTTGAAAATGCAGAAATCTCACGATGTATTTCCTTCCCGCATGTGTGACAAACTTGTCAAATAGATCTTGTGAATTAAATGCCATCGATAAGCATAAGCATCCCACTTAAAGACACAAATACCTTTCACCTTACTCCTCTAAATATCGCCGCTAATTTTGCTCGTATTTAGTTATTAAGCACTTTTTATTCAATATAAGCATTTATTGTTCCATCATTTAGCATTCACGGGTAACTAGCTTAGTTTTCGACACTTGCTTACAAGTATCAAAATAAGAGCCACGTACTGAGAAACGCCACTTTGCAAGCCCCAAGCTACAATACTCCGAGAATATGTGATGAAAAAACATTTTATTAACCTTATAAATTTATATTTATTACACTATCGCTACATAGCCAATAAAAGGCTACGTTTAAAATTATTTAGGCTTTTATTTTGAAAGACTATTAAGAGGAAGAAGAGTTGTTTACATACGCGGTAATGTCCTGCTTCTGTCAACACTAGCATAGCTGAGAGGAGTGAAATGATTTCTTTAAGTTCCTAATTGGGTAAAGTTTTTTTTTTTTAATAATATAACCACGAAATGTTAAATACAAGCGAGGCTGTGATCATTCATAAAATGACTGTATTTGAACATTATCTATTGGTGATGAACTGTCACGTGAAGAGACGTGGAGGCTACTTCGTTAGCTAGTAAAAAACTTCGTTAGCTAGTAAAGTTAGCAATAATTTGACGGTCTAGTTAGTACAATTGCACGTTCTCTGTTTTTCATTTTGTTTGCAAAATTCGTTAAAAATGCTGAAATCTCACTGTCTTTCCTTCCTTCATAGCTTCAAGGACAAGTTATTGCTGTCGTGTGACAAACTTGTCAAACAGACCTTGAGAATCAAAGCTAATCTGTCTAACTAATGGCGTCGGCAAACGACCCGTTTCAGTTTAAAGGTGTGTATTCTCATTCTTTTAAACACTTTGGACCTTGTATTAGTGCTTTCTGGTCAATATATGTATATAAAGTCATTTTACTGCAAGATTCGCCAGGTTTTTATTAACACAACTTCACAATCTTCCCTAAATGATCAAATAAGAATTCGATGAAGCCGGCAGTCTATTGGAGGCCAATAGAGATGCAGTTACCATCAGCATCCAGGATGAAGATGTGAAATCTGACAAACAGAGAAAAGCAGGTGCTGATAGTTATGAAGAGGACTTACTGACTGATGATGACAGTGCACAGGTGAGATGACAAAATTCACCGAATTAAATATTACAGACCATGAGGGTTAACTTACTTCTGTGTTTTTTCCAAACTGCTTTTGCATTGAAGCTTCTCACAGGGCAAAAGGAAAGTGCCCCTTTCTGGACATTTGAGTACTATCAGAAGTTTTTTGATGTCGAAACTCATCATGTAATGTTTCCTGTTTTCTTTAATACCAGTTTAATATTTATTGTAATATCTGGAATATTACCAAATGCACCTTGACTGTTATTTGTAATATTTATAATGCATCTTTCAGGTAAAGGAAAGAATAATTGGATCATTGATTCCATGGCCTGGGAAGAACTTCATTCATGTCTACCTTCGTCGAAATCCTGATCTTTACGGTAAGTAGTTTGACATGCCTGCAAGGTTGTTAGTTATCTTTTGGTACCGGTGGGCAGTTTAGTAACACAATTCTGCAGAAAATATATTTCTCCACAAATTATAATGTATGATGTCTGGGCTTTGCAGGACCATTCTGGATTTGTACCACTCTTGTTTTTGCCATTGCCATCAGTGGAAACCTATCCAACTTTCTGGCACATTTAGGCAAACCAAACTATACGTATACACCAGAGTTTAAAAAAGGTGAGTGTTGTTATTAAAGATTTAAAGTGTTGTGGGATTTAACAGGAGAAATAGACTTGAATATACATCAAATTGCTTGAGGACAATTACTTAGAACTACAAATCATTGTGTTTTCTTCAGCCTAGTGTTACTCTTCTCTGTTTTCACAGTAGCTCCAGATAGACCAACCAAATACTGGCTCTCAGAGTGCCTTCAAATCACGTTTTTAGTCTTGGACATCATTACTGCACTATTACTGCACTACCTTTAATGGCTCACTGTCTCAGGTGTTAAGTAAGAGGACACTGTAACAGTAACTTTACCAAACAAATTTGACGTGTTTTTCAGTGACCATAGCTGCAACAGCAATCTTCAGCTATGCTTGGCTGGTTCCTCTCGCACTCTGGGGTTTCTTGCTTTGGAGGGGCAACAAGATCATGAATTTGGTGTCATATTCCTTCATGGAGATTGTCTGTGTATATGGATATTCTCTGGCTATTTATGTACCTGCAGTGGTAAGATTTTTATTTCTTCACTTTTTTTTTTTCCAGAGAGGTCATACATGGTAATGAACATCACAATAAAAATACAGGATCTGAGCAGCTTACCCGATTTTATTACAATTATAACCTATAGTCATAGTTCCAAGTAAAGAAATAAAAATTTAGAAGACATAAACATACCTACTGTTAAAGTGAAAAATAATCACACAACTGTTTTTTAATGAGCCTTGATCTGAAAAATGAAAAAATATGCAAGGGACTCCCGTCTTTGTGGCAGACTCCATATTCCAGAATAGAATAGAATTTATCATTATTGTCAGTGTCACAGGAACATTGAACATTTTTCAGCAGTTCTGTTTGGTTTAGCAGCAAAGACAATTGGTGCAAAAAAGGACTATTAGAAATATTACACAAAATACTGAAAAATTGAGGCAAGAAAAAAATAAAAGTATATTAGTTGCCAAAATTAATGTTACCACAGATAAAACTATTATTTCTTCTTTATTTTAATAATGTAATAACAATTTCAGAACAGAAATGCAAATAAATACTAATCAAAAATATAAATGAATAAATTAAATGGTAACAAAACTGCAACATCGTACACCTCAAAATTTATATGAATAAAAAGGAGTAGGAAGAAGACTAAACTTATCTAGTCCTACCCCTTTAAACCTTTTCATACAAACACTGTCCCAGTTTAACAGCAACTCTGAAACATGTACAATTAGTTACTCATCCACCCATCAACACATCCATTCAATATTTGAACACAATTAACCCATCTGCAGCGCAGAATGACTACACATCTCTGGCAATGTATTTTAGGCAGTTTGTCCAAGTAGAGATAGTGTCAATTAAAGGTAGGGTAGGAGATCTTGGAAAATAGTTCCTGCAGCTATATTTTGAAAGTATACACACCCATGCTGTCTGAAGTGATCACTGAGGTTCACCAGCACTCACAAGAACTCAACGTCAATTTTCATCCTAAATAACAAAACAATAAGCAAGATTTATCAGTTTGTGTCACATGAAGCTTAGCTAACAAAAGGTTTAGAAGCATGAAATAACACCATGAGAAACTAAGGGATAAGGACAATAGTTTATGGTGTTACACCAACAGTTTACACACACTGTTGGTAACTTAGCTAAACCTGCTGGAACATTCTGTTTGGTCAATATCTGACATTTTCTCACTGATGGGGTGAATACCATACCCATAAGCCATGAGTATGTCCAAATATTATAGAATCATAACGGCATTATCTTACCGATGGACTAGAAACATGGTCACCTTAGCATCAGTTTGAGCCTCTTTTCCTTTTTCAGTTGACGCCAGTGTTAGAAAGTCATAGTGATTACCGCCCTTGTCCTGTTCTGTTCTTCGCTCGGCTTCCTCATGGACGTAGCTTTTTTAAACACAGTTTTTACTTTGGTTTTGTTGCCAGTTGTCGTTTTGTCCACCATAGCTTTTTCTGTGAGGGAGGGGTTGGGGGTGAACTGATATTTAATGGTTGTATCAGCAGTCAATCATTGTAAAGAGGATCAGTACAATGATTGGTTGGAGTTTTCCTCTGGTTCCACACTCTGGACTGGACTGAAACATTTAGGCAAACATTCTATTTCAGTGTGTGATATGGGATCATGAAGAGGAAAAAGCAATATGGTAAAAAATATTCCAAAAAAGATCTCCCACCCCACCTTTAAGTGGTCAATTGATCCGGTAGTGACACAACCGACCCGTTACTGCAGCTCTTCTGCTATTGTAACCAAGACATTTCCTGTAAAGGATCAATGAAGTATTTATCTATTTACAAGCAATATAAGCTATACATACAAGGTAAGATTGAGGGGAAAAAGGTGTGTGGGTTGTGAGCACTGCATTGAGGCAGGGTTATTAAATAAATTGTGCTACAATTGACCAGTGCATTGGCCGTAGTGGATGCTACAGCAGCTGCATCAGTGTTTTCAGTGTAGGTTATGATGCTCATTTTAAAACTGTTTCAAATTTTTATTCCCTGTTTTCAGTTCACAGCCAAGGTATTGAAGAGAACAGTTTAGGGTGAATGGAAAATGGTCAAAAAGCACAACAAGTATGTAAGTGAATTTAGAAAATCAAACACTTACCAAAGAACAGGGTCAGATTGAATGAGACAAAAGCTGAAGGAATGTCCAAATGAGAGATACTCCACAAATGGACAATGTGAAACAGCAGGCAGGAAGATGACAGGAGTGCATTCATCAGGGTGTGAAACAACAACCTGCTCAGTTCCAAGCCCAATATATAGTGCTTTGCCTTGTTTTGGAAAAAGTAAATGTAATGCTACTGTATGCTATTTACATTTTTTGATGATGAAATATGTTTTCTGATGCATAGTTTTTCCTTCACTTTAGGTCATTTGGATTATTCCATATGAATGGGTGAGGTGGTGCTCCATCGTGGTAGCGCTCTGTCTCTCTGGTTCGGTTCTGGTGATGACTTTCTGGCCTACAGTCAGAGACGACCACCCCAAAGTTATAGTTGCAACCATGGCAGCTATTGTTACGTTGAACATCCTGCTGGCTGTTGGCTGTAAGGTAAGACAAGATTCATGAAGTTTATTTACCATTTGTGCAGAACACATAGGACACTTTGTGGTTGCTCCTAGAAGTAAGTCGTCTTCAGGAGGAAGCCCGAAATAGTCGATTGCTGAGTGCAGAGTTAGATGCTCTGGAAATTCACGATTTTGTTGCATTTTTTTTTAAAAACATAGTCCAGTATTTCATTAGAAACTGAAATAGAGCTGTATGCAACAGCAAAGCTTAGCCTATTAACAGGTTGTTGTTTTTAAAACAGAATGTAACTAAATCGTGAATTTTCAGAGTGTCTAACTCTCCTTTTAAACCACATTTTTAATGCTAATTTAAAACTGTTATTGGATGGCATGTTTTTTTTTTTTAAATGACCAGGTAGGACTGCCCCTGAATATAAAAAAAAGAACCTTTACCCATTGAAGTTTTAAATCTATACAACACAAGGTCAGTGAAGCTTTTCCTTGTGGAGTAGCTATGCACGCTGTTTACTCTATGAAAAGCCAGGTTAATGTATGCTACTCTATCTTCCACAGTTAGCCATTTAAAGGCATGATCCGGAGAAAAACCAGTGTAGCTCATTTTTTAGATGAGTAGGAGTACATACATATAGTTGACATCTAAGTCACACCATTTGGATGTATGTTGAGAAATTTCGATTTTGCCACACTTTGAGCCAAACTGAAGTGATGAGGACGTGTTCTTCACTGACACGAAACACTGTTTTTAGATGACCTCTTCTAAAGTTCTAAACATCACACTTACGTGGTAGTAAGTAGAGGGTCCCTAAATGCAAACCCAAGTGTCCTGAGGTCTTCAGGTTGTCAGATAGTGTGTCTAGAGTTGCTTTTTCAAGCCATGTACCTCTGTTTTCATAAAATGTCTGAAGGGGGAAGCCCGAAATAGTTGATTGCCAATACGCTCTAGAAATTCACACCTTCGTTGCATTCTTTTTAAAAAACATAGTCTAGTATTTAATTAGAAATTGAAATGAAGCTGTATGCAACAGCCTACTAACAGGTTGTTGTTTTCAAAAAAGAATGTAACAAAGTAGAATCTCCATGGCTTTCCTATCGATGACGTTTGTACCTTGTTTGATACCTTGATGAAATATGAAACTATGAACTTTCCATGTTGTTGTCCAGGCTGAATAAAGAAATCCTTCTGAATTTTGCAAATTAACGTAATTTGTGTAAAAAAAAATCTGATAGACAAATGAAGGATAATCTAGTTTCACTAATTGTATAAAATGGAAAGAATTGGAAAAGAAAACTGTTTGGAGAAAGAAGATCCAGCCTCATTGTGGTGTTTTGGCCTCTCCATCTTCACAGAGTTCAGCCGCCTGTCCGTCTCAGTGCTGATAACAACAATGATTGACTCTTTTCTCATTTATCTTTAGTAGCGTTGCCAAGCTTTGACCTAACTTGCCCGTGTCAATCACAGACATCTCAGTACACCGACATTTATTTATTTTTTTTTGGTCTTCTTTCGCGTGTCCATCCTCGTCTGCTTCTGGGAAATGACTGTACCTGATGAGTGTCAGGTTCGCTCCTGTTCGGGGAGACTCTATTCATCGGAAACTTTGACCGCACGTCCTAACTGGTGTGAGAACGGCCTGTTAGTGTACTTCTTAATGTGAATACTGTCAGGTTCAGAGGGGTATCGTGTGTCTGGCCACATTCGTGTAATTAGTCTACAAAGTAAGCTGGTGTCTGAAGGCTGACTGTGATGAATGGGCCGGCAGGAAAGCTCTATTCTCAAGAACGCTCAACATTTGCTGCACAGTTACTCGCAGACAGAGGGGCTTTAGTCCTTGATGGATTAGTAGTTTCTCCTAATACTGTAATTGCTTCTTTTCACCTGTTTTGTTATTTATGTCATTTTTCAGGCATATTTCTTCAGCAAACCACAACCAGAACTACTTGTTCCTAAAATGGCTCCAACAGTGGGAATAAAAACAGCCTCTACATGAAAACAGCAAGTTTTGTTTCAAGGTAAACAAAAGCAACACATTTTAACCCATATTCTATTGTTGAAACACAAAACCTGATACTGCGTTAGTCACATTTGATCACCTCGTACTTTCTCATGACCGCTTTTATGATTGCAACTCAATAGCAGTTTTAAATCAGTGGCCTGGTTCCAACAACATGTGTACTTGTTTTTTTGTTTTTTCATTTGCAGGAACTAAACACCTGACACCACACTTCCTCTTTACATGATTTCTCCTTCCCAAAGCAAGTGTTCTCCTTCTTCTGTTGTTTTTTTTTTTGTTTTTTTTTTTAAATTGCAGGTTCTCATGTTGCCTTATTAGAGAGAATCGGGTTGCTGCATTCATGAAGTCATGGGTCGTCTGGATTTCAAAGCCGCACTTCAACGTTCTGTTTCAGACCTTAAAACTCGGTGTCGCTCGGTTCATCTGTGTGACCTTTGAAAATGAACACTCGTACCAAGTATGTTATTTCTAATGGAATGGGTTCGAAACCTTCTTAGAGATCAATGGGGTATGATGTTACTGAGCACAGAAGATCTCCTATAAGTATGGTAGTTTTTCCAGCTTTACACTTATCTGTTCAAATATTTACATAACAAGTCTTGTGTAGTAATCTTGTGGGTATAAAGAATTTTTAATATGACTTTTTTAATGTGTTTTTTTTATAATATATGAAAAGTGCTTCTAGCATTAATGGCAAAATATTTAAAGGTGTTGTTAAAATAATCAAGGTGTTGGACTGATTCCGTACATTTAGAAAACTGAAGTGCCTAATGCCAAAGATGCATCCTAAACATGTAGGGTCAGATGGATTTATTACTTGTCTAACTACTTTTGTAATTAGTTGTCATGGTGACAAATTGCATTTTATATTATGTAAAAAAGTATGCAGTTCATCTCTGTTTTCTTGGGGACAAAATAAAACGTGGTCTTCATGGGAGTTACTGGTATTTCTTGAATTTCTGAACATCATAATTGGAAAATCTATATTTAACACTGTAGTTTCTTATGCACTATAAAAGGTAACAAATACATAAGCAAATAAAAATACAAAAAGACACAAGGTACAGGTTGCTTTTGGACTGAAGGCAATATTTCAAATGAACTTGGTCAAATAAAAGTTTCACTTTCTGGAACATGATAAAAAATGATTGAAAACTTCATTCAGATTATTCATTAGACCTTTGTTGCTCAACAAAAATTCCAAATGTAACAGTTTTTGCTTTGCTTTTTGTAGTATATTCTGAATATTTCTCCAACATTACACACAGTATAGTTTTAGTAGAGAATGAGTATTTGAATCTTATTTTGTCAATTACTTATAATGGTCAATTATCATAACATTGAAAGTGTTGAAGATAATGAAGATGCAATGTGGTTTGATCTTGAAGTTTGTTTGTTTTTTTTCTTCACCATAGTGCAAGACAAGCCAAAAGCTTAACATGCTCATATGGAGGCCTCTCTTCATCAACTTAACACTCAAAATGAATCAAATGTCACAAGTAACTTAAAAAAGTCAAGAAAACAATACAATAAAAACACAAATAAAAAATAAATTATCATTACAAGAATAACACATGGACACGAGTTAAATAAGACTTTAAGGACAAATAATAAACAAGGAAACAAAAAACTTAGGAAAATGGGGGGTTATTTATAAAAACAGCTTTAGTATGACCTTTGACCTCTGAAAGTAGTAAAGGAGGAACATGATTTCAATGATTTATTGAAGTTCTTCCAAACGCCGGGGCCCCTGAACATGACAGTAAATTGTCGTTGTATTAATTGGCTTTAAATACTGAGTTTGACATGTGTGGTGGTTGTGGAAATGTAGGTTTAATAAGAAGGTGCGATGGTTAATTTGAGGAATATTTCCAAAGACTAATTTGTAGTCTGTTTATGTCATAGATAGATAGAAGTACTTTATTCATCCCAAGTTGGGAAATGTAGTTGTTGCAGCAGTACAGGCATTGGCAGTTGTGCTTGTGTCGTTAAATACATCTAGAGAATTAAATAGAGGTATTTGCCTATATACAATATAAAGTGGAAATAAAATAATATGGAAGTACAATAATAATTAGTAGCATATCAGTGCAAAATGAACTAGTGCAAAAAATTGTATGTGTAGCTTAAACAGTTTCATATAAGATAACCAGTTCCCTAATTGACTAGTGTTATCGAAAACAATATAAGAGTTCAACTTGTGCAGATTAACCTAATAGTGCAAAAATTGGCAGTTACTACAGTCACTCATTGTTCTCACCGAACACACCGGTGATCAGTTGAACAGTTTTATTGCTTGCTAACCCTTGCTATATAGACAGGATTTTTAGCTTTTTAAACAATGGTACACTAGGGAAAGTGAAACAATTGCAAGTTAAAAGTTAAAATTGACTTGGAAACAACATAGAAAGTGTACATTTAGTACATTTTGGCTGGGTTAGTTTAATCCTCTCTGAAAAATGTCATGACCCTTGAAGCGTTCATTAAATTTCTATGACAAACCCCCCCTCACACACACGCCAAAGTTGTTTTTAGATGACCTTACATCACTCCAGCCCCCCCAGCCACCCCCCCCCCCCCCACAGGCAATCTGACCAGGCAACCTGCTTGTCTGTTTCAACACTTTGACTTTTTAAATATTTAAGAGGCAATATTCTAACTCATAGGTGTAAAAGCCCAACACTTTTTGATTGAGCATCTAACTCAAGACGTGGACATTTGGCCCGTGCAGTTGAGTTTCCAGCTCCACCCACCTCTGTCTAAATCGTCTGTAAAGTCTTGTGGTGTGAAGAAACTGATGGAATCTAATGTGTCATGTCCCCTGCAGTGGAAAATGTCGTCTCTTCCTACACCTATGCCTGGTGTTCTAGTTACCACCTTTTACATGCACCTAGTTTGGTTAAAGCTGAGTTTAATATTTCCATTGATTAACATGAGTGATGTTTTTAGATTAATTAACAAAACAGAAAGAAATTGTGTCACTTGAAACTGTGTCAAAGGGTTGGTGGCGCCCTAATTAATGGTCATTCTAGCCAGCGCTTAGAGTTACACAGGACCTGCCTGTCAAACCGATAACCCTGCTAGAAGAATGTCACCTGCCTCAGTCTCAGGTATGCAGGTAGCTGCTCAGGGTTGTAAAGAGGATTTAACAGCACGATGTTTCAGGATTATTTGGATCCCTTGTAAATCTTAACTGTTTGTTTTTTTTGACAATGCCTTTTTACTTTTGATTTTTTTTTTTTTACATTGTGATCTGGAAACTGCACCACAGCATGGCCTCTTCAAATGGTAAAGGTGAAAAGGTTTCCAAATTTGAGACACTGAAGCTCTTGGAGAAATGCAGAAAGGAAAGAGATGATGCCATGCACAGAGAAAGTATTCTTCGAGAGAAACTCCGACAGTATGAATCCAGAATGCGTTCCACTGAGGCTCTCAAACAGAAACTGAAGACCCTGACGACGGACAACAAAGATCTGAGGAAACAAGTCAAGACTCTTCGCACTGAGATTGGACTTGAGTGCAGTCCAAAGTTCAATGGCAAGTCCACAAAGGACATCATCAATGATCTGCATGAGAAGGAACGCGAGTGCAGTTCCCTGGTGGAGAAAGCTGGGAAACTAACTCTGACCATTGACGATTTGACGTCAGAGTTGGCAAATACAGTCACCTCTAAGACACTTTTGGAAGACCAAGTGCAGTCGCTGCAACAAAATCTTAAGGATATGACAAATAATCAACGCCGCCTGTTGAAGTTGTGGGAAGACAAAAAGGTCCAGAGGGAGCAACTTGCTCTCCCTGCAATCAACCAGAAACCTGGACAGAAACCATATGTCCACAAAGCAATTCAGACTGAGATGTCCATCGGTGCATCCCAAAAGCTTCCTGTCAATGCCTTTGAGACTAAGCCTTTTGCTAGGGATAATGATAAGACCAAAACGGTTCTGGATAAACATAGTTTTCCAAATTATGGAAATGGTTACCATCATGATAAGAAGGCTTTTCTGCATGATGAAACTAAAGGAATCCAGAACTGACTTGTATGGAGGAAGCCTGTTGAACCAAAAGCAAATAACTGGACTGTTTCATATATCTGTAAATAACAATAACTTAGATTAAAGGACCACTGTATAAAAAAAATAATGAAAAGCTGATTTACAGCCTGTATTGGTACCTTGTGTAAATATTAAATCATATATCATTGATTTCAGTAATTGTATCCGAATGTAAACTCATTTTATGTACGGTTCAGTGCACACATATCGATATATATAAGTGCGTTTCGCCAAACGTGTTAAGAAATAAGTATAAATCAAAATTGAATTCTCTGTTAAAAAAAAAACAAAAAACAAAACTTCACCTCTGCGTACTTTCTGAAATTGTGGCAACAGGCAATAAGAAGGACTACTTTATCGGGGTCCTGTAGAGGTCCTTTGAATGCATGTGGCGCGATATGGGAAACTGAGGGGAAAATAGTTTGACAGCGAGAGAGCCGAAGAGATTATTCTTGTCCTGTGGCTTTCCGTGTACCGAAACATGTTTTCTTCAGAGCAAAGCTGTTGGTTTGACCGCAAGGTGAGTCTGTGAAAGCACTTATTGACCGAGAAAAGAAAAGGAACATCTCGCGTGAGCTAACGTGCTAAGTATTTTGGTTGTTAGTAGCTTTTCATGCTAGCTTACTTGAGCTAACTTTTGTTCAATGGAATAAAGACTATAAAACCTCTTAAAATTAAGTCCATACTCAACAGAGAGGAGGTATTTGCTCCGTTATAAACCTATACAAGTTTCCGAAAATAAAATTATAAAATGGAATTACTAGTTACTAGTTCTTACAAGAGCAATGACAACATGGGACAATAAAGTGTGTTAATCTGTAGATTTAAATAAAGTACAAAAACAAAAAAAATCTCCAAATCGACAAATATCCATAATTCTTAAAATGTCTAGATATGTGTACGGTTGACTGTTTTAACTTTTCCAGATGTGTATTATTTCAGTAATTTTTTCTTGAGAAGAACGTAACATCCCAAAATACTCTTATCATATGTAGATACGTTTCCTGAGGGTTATGTCGTGTCAGAAAATGTTATGATTGAGTCTGCTGTAAGGTTTGTCAGATTTTAATAGTTGCATGTAAAGAAGAGGAAGGGCTGTTTTATGACCAACATCTTCATCTACATGTGTCTATTCAGATGACACATGTCATTATACAACACGTATTCTATAAATGTATGAAATATTAAATCCCATAGAAAGCCCTGGTTTTGTTATATTGTCAAAATATACTTGCTGTTATTTTTTCCCCTCTGTGAACATGGAGTGAAATAGAAAATACGTATGACACATGTAGATACAAAACACATTTAACCTACTTTGTTAAAGTAAAAGTAGGCATAACATTTTATTCTGCATTTCAAATTTTCATTTGTGGTTGTCATATGCTTATACAAGACATAAGTACACATGTTTGTTGCTCTTATTGCAAAACAAATCAACAAAAATAATTATCCACTAGATTTAGAGAGATTAGTTATAGATTTGTTTCTTAATGCTCTCCATGTTGATTTCAAACTATTTTGTTTTTGTTGTTGCCCAAAATGACATGAGTGCTAGATCTAAACCTGAAAATGTAGAACACACTTAATACAACAGAGTCACTGTTTGAATTATAAAAGCAAACATGTGATGAATGGATGGATGAGTCTGTTATTGTTGGTCTTTATCATGAATACTTTGAAGTCTATAAAACCGATAAATATGATTCACAATAACACATTCAAAAAGTAAAAAAACATGTAGAAGTGATGTGCTGTTGATGAAAACTACGATGATGAGTGATTATGATTTGCATCCCATTGAGTTGTAGAGTATAGCATTTGTCTTGTTGCACAGCCTTAAATTGCAGTTTTTCAGTCTGAATAAAATAATGACTGGCTGTTCTGTTTAGGTGATCTGCTGGAGAGCTGCAGCCAGTATTGCTTGGGCTGTCCTCTTGTTGCCTCCCACCACTGCAGTGTTCATAATCCTTAGCACGTTCAGTATTCTCCACCCATTCCAGTGGATATCAGGTCAGTTTCTATATCCATGTGTGTATATATATATATATATATATATATATATATATATATATATATATATATATATATATATATGAGCAATAACATTTTCACCCACTGTGAAGTAGACTGAACTGTTTTCCTCTTATCCACAGAATGTTTGTCCCTCTTAACAAGTGCCAGTGCCATTTTCTCCTTCATCCTCTTGGGTGGTGTTATCATCATAGTTGGGTTTCTGAACCTGGAATATTACACAGGTGAGCGTCTGAGCAGAAAAGTAAATGAACAATTATATTTGGACATTTATAACATTTTGTTTTTGCTCCTTCTCCAAAGTCATCCCAAATATTGCCTGCTCAAAAATTGCTCTGCTCGGTCAGCTGCTTCACCCTCGTCAGTTCCTCAACTCCTTGGTGCACTGCATCATGGGTGTAATTGTTGCCTGGTGTTGTGCCATCACCATTGGGGGCAGATATGAGACACTTGGTTACCCTTGTGAAGAGAGTGAAGGGTAAGCAGCAGCCTTGTGGTATAGATGATTCGTGTTTGATCCACTCTAATTGCTTCTGTTTATTCCCTTGTACAGCAGCTCTTCTCAGATGTGTCTGAACGAGTATCACCTTATCCTTTTGCTGGCCGGAGCCTTTGTTGGATTCTCTCATAGTCTGCTTGGTGTGATCCACAACATGAACTACATATCTTTCCACACAGTTCTGGTAAGATAGGATGAGATTGAACCCACAATGGGGAAATTGCACAGTTGATGGCAGCAAATGCAAAATGAAAGCTTTTATTGGTTTTTAAGAGCCTTAATGGTTGTGGCCCTGTTGATTTATCAGATCTGCTCTTAACATATAAGCCCTCTTGGACCCTCAGGTCCTCGGGTAGTCAGATTTTAATTGTCCCTAGAGTTCAGACTAAAACACATGGTGAGGCCTCATTCAGTTTTTATTTCCTCAAACTATGGAACAGTGGACCTGAGGATCTGGGGTCCGCTGTCCGTGTTCATATTTTTAAGGGTAAACTGAAAACCTACCCCTTTAATTTAGCTTTAAAGTAAAAGTTTTACTCTTAACATTATTTCATTGTGCTAATTCATGTATTTACTTTTATTTTAGTACTATTATTATTTATGTAATCTTTAAAATGTTTTTAAATATTTTAACTTGTTCCTACAACTGCGAGATGGGCGGGGGGTCTGATATAAAGAACTTTGTGCTAGTTGTACATGCACAATGTATGTAAAGTGCTATATAAATAAAGTTTGATTGATAAAGTGCAGGGAAGACAGCAAACAGAAAATAGTTGTGAAGACATGTGTAACACAAAATAGAAAGAGAAGAAAGGGGGGGAAATTAGTTATTTCTGTGAATTTAAATACCATACCATCTTTATTCATAAAAGCGCTTTAAAACAGACCCAGCTGACACAAAGCACTGCACACTACAAGACAACAGAAAGTCATAAAACACAAAATGGAGAAAGGAGAACAAGACAATAAAATAAATCTAAAAATACAATAAAAAGTATTGAAACTACACAGATGAAAAATTATCATACAATAAAATAACTAAAATCAATGAGTCACTGAGTCAAAGACCAGGAAGGAAAAATGTGTTTTAAGACGAGTTTTAAAATTGGACCGCGTAGGTGTCTGACATTCAAAAGCAGTTTTTCCACAAGCTCGGTGCAGCAACAGAAAAGGCTTTGATTCAATGTTTTTGTGTCCAATAGTAACTGATCACATGACCTGAGAGTCCAGGTGGGAGTGTAAATGTACTATACTACTAATTTACTATTGTATACATATTTGCATTGTGTCATGCATATGTACAGTTTGTTGGTCAAATAAGTTTCCCTTTCTTGAAATTGATAAAAATGAATGAAAACTTAATTCAGTTTATTCATTAGACCTTTGTTGCTCAACAGAAATTCCAAATGTAACTGTTATTTGCTTTGATTTTGTAGTATATTCTGAATATATTTCTCAAATATTACACAGTATAGCTTTAGTAGAGGAAGAGTGTTTGAAACTTGTTTTGTCAACCATATTGCATCTTCAAGTTTTTTGTTTTTTCTCTTCCCACAGCAATATAAATACCTTCGCTTTAAGGGATCCTTACCTTTGGTGGTGAAGTGCAGCGCCACTCAATCACTTTACTCCATCAGGAACTACATTGTTACCTATTTCTTTTTGGGTAAGTGACTTCTGTTCACACATAAAATGGATCTGTGACATTAGAGCTGTGCCATATGACTGTATGTTGCAACAAAAAAGAAAAAAATAATCTTGTTTAGGATGGGCATTCTTATTATTCTTAGAAAGTCATATTATGCCTTTAACCATGATCTGAATTGTGAATATTCCATTTGACATATTTTTCCTCTATAGATAATTGTTTTTGTTAATTAATCAGACTTTATAATGATTAATACAAACTGGATAATTTAAATAGTAACGTATATTTATAGAGCACTTTTCACAGACACCAGTCACAAAGTGCTTCTCATAAAATACATACAACAATAAAACAGAACTTATAAAACAAATACATTGTGCAACAAACGAGGCAACACACGCAACTAACCAAATGCTTGTTTAAACAGAAAAGTCTTCAGGTGTATTTAAACGTTTGTTCAGAGGAGCTAAACCGAAGTGAAACTGGCAGCACCTTCCAGAGTTTAGGCACCGCCAGAGTAAAGCCTGATTTTAAAATAAAGTTTTAAAATGCATACGCAGCACCACCAACAGTCTCTGCTCTGCAGATCTGAGGGCTCAACTGGAAGAATGGTTTTTATAAAAATGGTAATTAAAAAATATAAGTAAATGAATGCAATAAAATAATTCGGGGTGGAGAAAAAAATCAATTCACATATGTATTGGGATTTTTTGTTTTACGATTTTTAAATATATTGAAATGATTCATTTTCAGCTGGGTGGGGAAAAATGATCACTTGTAAAGATCGTAGATGACTGTATGAGTCACTCAGGTGTATAATATGTGTCACGGAACCCACAAAATGACCTCGCGGAAGGCACACAGACAGCTAACTTATTATTGGATTAGCTTCAACAACACACCAGTGTTAAACAGCATTAACTTGTGCACAGATAAACAATACACTATGATAATATCTATTCCAACTGTATTGTGTTATTAATTTGACCATGTGGCATTTACACACAGTAATAAACCAGGAGTAAATGAATTAGAGTTGGAAAAAGAGGGTCAGATGGTGATCCCGGGACAATTGCTGAGCAACAACACAGTGGCTAATTCTAAACACGGAGGTGGTGCGTTCGGGACCATTGTAACATCTCTGGTGCGTTCAACAGTGCGGCATATCTGAAAACTTAGAGAAAATGAGTTGTTCCTGAATAAATGTAGTTAAACAGTCAACAGTTGAAGTGTGTGGTGTTTGTAACAGAAGGGAAGAGCAGAGCTGGACACGTACACTTTAAAATTAACTTTATTATAAAGTATGTTCATTTAAAGGCTCTTATTTGTGTTGTGTGCAGATAAATGTATCAGTTTACTTCCCAAAGTCTGGTTGAATTATATTACTGCTGAATAAATCTGAACTGACTCACACACACGCACGCACACACACACATATATTTGTCACAATAGTCAGTGATGTGATTGTGTTGCTCGTGGCAGATGTTGGTGTCCTACATGTATGTATAAATAAATGAAGTGCCTTGAAGTAAATTTTCACTGTATGTGACTGTACGGTGAGAATAAAGTAAAATTCATCTTGGATGAGAATTGAAACGTGACGGGTCAGAACGTCATGAAGTGTCCTAGATGTCCTGTTGGTGGTTGTCCACTATGTCACATGATATGTACAATTAACCGAAATGAGAGATGGTATGAGATCGTTGAATTTCTCATGCCAACATGTAATGTTCAGTGCCTCATTCTATGAAGGTGCTTTGATGTCACACGTCATACACTCAAGATAACTACTTTCTATGGAAAATATTTTGGCTTCATCCGTATGACGCAGATAAACACCAAAGATATGCATGAAGGTGACACAAACAAACAAACATGAGGAGAGTGAACCTGACACAGAACAGGGTAACGGGAGAAGGACTGTGATTAAGCCAAGACAAATCGAGGAGCTCGTATCTAAAACAGGGCCAACTTCTGTCACACGGAATGACTTTGGGGAGAAAACATGGGCCCGAACGGACAAGATATGTGTGTGTGTATTTTATTGGTTTTTTTTTTAGTTTAACTTGCGACTGGTCCCCACTCCCACCTTACATGAACATCAACTACTTACGCAAGAATCTCGATGAATACTGTAAGGCAGGGGTGTCAAACTAATTTTAGTTCAGGGGCCACATTCAGCTGAATTTTATCTGAAATGGGCTGAGCCATTGAAATAATAATAATATAATACATTAATGATGTCAACTCCAAAAATGTCTCTATATTTTACAATGGGCACGGGTGAAATTGGATAATGAAAATGTTTACGTTACGTGCAGGCCACCATGATCTCCACTGAGTCAAACCAATAAAATATAACTTATAAATAATGACGACAACTTGAAATGTCTTGAATGTCATTTTACCAATACTCTGCCCGTTACTAAATGTGCATTTGTCAATCCACTGTGACCAGTAAATTGTAATGTACATGTGACAATGATAAAGTGAGGTATAATATTGTTAAAATAATAGCAAGTAATAATAGCAAACATAAATATCAAGTTTCCAAGTTGATATTTCCGTTTTTAGGCAAAGTGTGGATATCAATATTTTCATGTTGTTTTACTCACTGTTGTTTGACTGGTTCAGACCATTCAGATGATATTGGGCTGAATGTTACCCTCCTAGCGGCAGCAAATCTAATGTGCTACCGCAGTGGTCTAGTTACGCTCAATGTAACTTTTGGCTCATTTCTTTGAAACTGGCTGACGAATCACAGTGAAGTATAGACACTTCAAATGGGCTTTGACTTCAAATTTTGACATTCGAGTATAAGTTGAATGTTCTAAAAAAAAAAAACAAAAAAAACGAGAGAGAGAGAGCGAGCCTTTTTATTTTACTTTTGTGAATGTGGTTGTAAATGTTTTCAGTTTAAATCGTGCTTTTTTTTGTTGTTTTTTTACGTCTAGGGAAATATGTGGTTAGTGAGGCATTTTCAAAGTAACATAATTAACCCTAATATAAATCGAATATCTACATCCCCATTCATTTTCAAATGAAATTCGAACATGATTTTTGGGCAAAGGTCAAAGCTCTAGTCAGAGGGCGGGCGTAACAAAGTGACGCTGCGACGATTCGGAGAGAAACAACCATAGAAGAAGAAAGACAGGTGGAGATGTCCTTTTATCAAAGATGAGCGAAGAATGTGAGAAAACGTCCGCAATCATTAAAGTGTGTCGTTCAGCTCCATAATCCATAATTTTGTTTGGTCATTCCTAACTTTCTCCAGACTCCTCCATGAACTTTCTGGCCTCGTAACTACGTCATTCTAAAGATTAAGCTGATTGGTTGTAGTACTGTCCTATTGCATACAGAGGATTTGAAAGACAACCTTTTAGCCCCGCCTCCACTATGAAGCACCACTAGACCCATTCATGTAATGAATAGAGATGGTGCGGCAGAGGCTTGCTGAATGTGGCTCCTGAACTAATGACTTTGACACCCCTGCTATGAGGAGAACCTATGGCCCCGAGTCCCAAAAGTTCAGCTAAGACCTCAAAACGACGGTGTGGTTGCAGTAATTTACATTTATTGATCAAATTAACCTCTTTATGTTGAAAACAAGTTACATGGTGATGTTTATCACTCTGGATAAGAAATGATCTGCGTTATAACTCCACATACCTTTTCACAAATAAAGCTCTTAACTCACAGAACAAACTGAAACAATTCTGTTCTTCCTTGTTTACAGGTTACATTCCAAAAACTTGGATGTGCAAATCCTTGAATCTCTATTTGAACAGGTCAGTGCCTCTCCTGCTGTTTTCCATATCCATCACTGCTCTGACCCCCTACCTTGTTCTCAGAATGGACTTCTTGTATTTCAACGGTGTATTTATTTGGTAATGTGTTCCCCCAGCTCTGTGCGCTCTCTTGACACGATCACTGGACTTCTGGATCTCTGCTTAATCTACCACTTGTGGCTCAGTGCTACCTTCCTCCTCTTCACGTGGTACATGACACTGCTGCTTTTTAGGATCTTTGTCACTGAGGTATGTCAGTATATGCATTTCATTGAATTGTTTAATGTTACGAATGCAAAACTTTGGTTGTAACTGGAGTTTGTGGTTCTTTTTTTTTTTTTCTTAATGCAGTTTTCATGGAGACACTATAATTTATGAGATGGACATCATTAAAGGGATTATCTGGAGTATAAGCGCTTTACATTAGCTTCACATTCACCCATTCACACACACTCATACAGTAGGTTTCTATGGTTTTGTCAGTCCTACTGGGGGCAGAAGTCAGGGTTAAGTGTACACGTTCGATTTTCAAATAATATTCAAATGGTGTCCAGCAAATTTCAAATAGTGTTTTGGACCAAAAATCACATCCCTAGTGTTAAGTAGAGAACAGGTATGAAACTCCAGTCCTTGAAGCCCAGTGTCCTACATGTTTTAGATATTTCCCTCTTCCACATGATTCAGTTTAACTCTTTAACTCCTGAAACTAGCAGTTCCCCAGTAAAAAGAATTAAAATAAATAAACAGAAATGAATAAGCTGACAAAATAATTAGTAACATGTATAAAGTAAGACACAAAAAGCAAAATGTAGAAAAATAAACAAATGAACAAAAACTAATAAATATTTACAAAATTAGAAATAACATGGGAACATTTGCAAAAATGCACAAAAAAGAGAACGAGAATTGAAATTGGGTCTCAGCAGTTTTAATTTTTCCTTTTTCGAAATCAGTTGCCTTTGACACCTGTTCCATGAACAAAACTCAGTAAAAGCAGTTAGGAAGAAAAATCCGAATGGTTAAATGTTTCTGAATACTTACATTACAGCATCCATTCAGAAGGCATCGGAGTGAATAATCAGCCCCTCATCATCATCTCTGCAGAAGATAGTGGAATGATGGAATGGTTTCCAGGGTGGTGGGGGAGGGAAACATCTAAAACATGCAGGACACTGGTCCTCCAGGACCACAGTTTGACACACCTGAAGAAGAGGGTCCCAAAAGACAAACCCAAGTGTCCTGAGGTCTTCATGTCCTCAGATAGTGTGTCCACAGTTACTGATCTACAGACATGTACCTCTGTATTCATAAGACGTCTTAGGAGGAAGACTGAAATAGTCGATTGCAGAGTCAGACGCTCTGGAAATTCACAATTCCATTGCATTCTTTTAAAAAA
>CM035799.1:44653541-44723541 GCA_020466265.1 Siphamia tubifer | reverse complement strand
ACGTCACATAACGTTAGTGACATCATGCGTGGTCGAATATTGAAATGGACAGATCTGAAAAAGGGGACCGAGGAGTTCTTCGAATTTTTTTAAACCTTCTAATGGATTGTTAATGACCGATAAAATAAATCATTAGTGAACATGGAACACTAGTTTACAAATAAGTTACAAACATCCAGATCCAAACCTTGGTAGTCTGGTGCTGCTTCGTGAAGGTCTGCGCTCTGCGAGTGGTCTTACTTTTCATGAACATATTCAAGTCCGGTGGCCATGTTTCTTTTGGTTGTTTGGATTAATTTCTAGTTTATTCAACTTGCTTCAGGTCAAAATTGGTTAAAACTAGAAACGATCGTTTTCCATTATTGATTTAAACACAAAAAGGAAAACTTTTTTTCATTTTGGTTTGGGAAACATTTCATTAAGAAAAGTTGTTTTTTCGTTGTCTTATGTTTGGTTTTATTTTGAAAACAAATGATACACAGATTGACATACGTTCAATAACTTTTTAAAGTCTTTAAATGGTATTAAATTTGATATGGTAGATGTTCAGTTATGTTGCCACAAACTTGTTGGTTTTGTTCAAATTTTTCTGATAAATGTCTAAGCTCCAAAGAAACTGTTATTCGACTCAGTTCTGCAACCTGAGAGTTTATATTAAAATTTGGAACCAATTAAGGATAACTGCAGCCCCCTGGAGATGAATGGGCACAGAACATTCAGCCCAACACGTGCACATGTGCTGACTTTTTAAACCTTAAAGGATGGCTCACATGCAAAAAATAAGCATGGGGAAGAGCACATGTAATCATTCCTGGTGTGAGAAAAGATCATTCCTGACCTGGTTAATATGAGTGGAGGGGGAATGGCTGTGAAATAGGCATGAAATTCTATTCAAAGTAATATTAAAATGGCCATAAATGTATAACTGTAACTTGTAGAAATTCATAACAACTGTGTAATGTGGTCTTACGAGGACACTTGAACTCCTAACACTCTTGTGCTGGTTTTTACCCTCACCACAGGATATTGTCATCAATTTGTCATCTGTCTGTACGCATATGTAAAGACCCCTGGAGGCTGAGGGTTTTCAAGTGCAGGCACGTTATGTTATCTGTTTACACTGAGCTCAACAAAGCCTGACTTTTAGGCAGCATGAAGGTGTTCTGTAATCAGAGGCGTGACACAACAGTGTCAGCATCTAGTGTTACATGTTGTGTGGTGTTGATTTGCAAATGATGGTTGCAGGCAAGTTCATCTTGTGTTCAGAGGGTAAGGAGCTGCAGCACTTCACCATTTCCACAAATCATAGGTGTGTTCTGTAGTGTCTCAGTTTCTGTAGGTCAGTGTTTCAAGGGGATTCTTTACTCTGTGATGAGTTCAGTAGATGTTACATGAGTACATTGTGATTATTACATCTGATGAACTTCATTATTGGTGCAACACTTCTTTTTTTTTTTTTCTTCCAGACAATGTAAACGTACAGGTTGTGAACTTTTTGTCATTGTATTACAATGCATTTGGCAGACGCTTTAATCCAAAGCGACTTACAATAGAGGACATAATTATAGCCTATAGCTCTAGCAGTTACAAGGTAGAAGGAAATGTAAAGAACAATAGGTGCAAATGCTCTCTGGGGTAAATAAGGTTCTTTTATTTATTTATTTAAAATCAATATGCAGCATGCCTGGTGTGTCAAACTGCTTTTGCTGCTGACAGGCTTAACCATTCATCTAACAAACTAAATGTGTCTGATATTTCATGCATCAGTGTTGAAGTATTTAGCCAAATGAGTCAGGATATGTAATGAGTAGTTACTGCACTCCAAGAGCGCAGACTCTGAAGGCAGATCAGCCCCCCCCTGAAAGACATGTGTTCCCACTCCACTGATCACCACCAAACTTTTATCGCTTGTTCTTTGTGTCAATAGGCGCTTTCCCACTAAAGTAAAGTAAGTAAGGTAAACTAAATAGTTCTTAGAACGATACAGTTCCTTGGGAACATTTGCATTCTGACAGGGCAGTGGGAACCATGTGAGGCACCAATGTGACGGTAACGTCCACCACAGTGATGTATTCTTTAAGCACAAAATTCAACAATCACACAAGGAAGGAGGAGGAGAAGGCCACAGTGTTACTATAAACTAGAATAGAGAATGAGGAGGCCACAGTGTTACTATAAACTAGAATAGAGAATGAGGAGGACACAGTGTTACTATAAACTAGAATAGAGAATGAGGAGGCCACAGCGTTACTATAAACTAGAATAGAGAATGAGGAGGCCACAGCGTTACTATAAACTAGAATATAGAATGAGGAGGCCACAGCGTTACTATAAACTAGAATATAGAATGATGAGGCCACAGTGTTACTATAAACTAGAATATAGAATGATGAGGCCACAGTGTTACTATAAACTAGAATAGAGAATGAGGAGGCCACAGCGTTACTATAAACTAGAATAGAGAATGAGGAGGCCACAGCGTTACTATAAACTAGAATAGAGAATGAGGAGGCCACAGCGTTACTATAAACTAGAATATAGAATGAGGAGGCCACAGCGTTACTATAAAATAGAATAGAGAATGAGGAGGCCACAGTGTTACTATAAAATAGAATAGAGAATGGGGAGGCCACAGCGTTACTATAAACTAGAATATAGAATGGGGAGGCCACAGCGTTACTATAAACTAGAATATAGAATGGGGAGGCCACAGCGTTACTATAAAATAGAATAGAGAATGAGGAGGCTACAGTGTTACTATAAACTAGAATATAGAATGAGGAGGCCACAGCGTTACTATAAAATAGAATAGAGAATGAGGAGGCCACAGTGTTTATGTTCTATTTCATAGGAATGTTAATTGTGTTCAAATGCAGTGTTTAATGTCAAGAATGGCGTTTAAACAGAGATTTAAGAGACAGCAGGTGATACTACATATGTTAATTTCATAGCTTTAACCCAGTCCGTTTATTGCTTTCTCCGTATTTTTTTCCAACACACAGCTGACGCTACACAAATGGTTTTAAAGATGGCGGTAAATCCTTGAATGGTCTCGCCCCGCCTTCCTCTCTGAGCTTCTCCACCAGTACACTCCCACTGTTGGACACAAAAACATCTCACCTCAGAGGGAGAGATCCTTTTCTGTTTCTGCACCAAGCTTGTGGAATAAGCTGCCTTTGAATGTCAGACAGGCACCTACACTGTCCAATTTTAAAACTCATATTACCGTGGCTAAGCTAGGAAAGCACCTAATAACATTTCCCAAAAAGTTCAACCAAATCCATCCATAACGTTTTGAGTTATCTTGCTATGAAATGCACATCTGCCCGTCTCCCACACGTACCTTCAACGATCATTTGTTCCTTCTTCCTGTGTCAGCATTTCCTGAAGTTTTCAACCAAATCCATCCATAACTTTTTGAGTTATGTTGCACATAGTCAAACAGAGAAACGCTGGAAGAAACAACTCCACCATTCCTTGATGGGTATATGATATATCAGCAGGCTGATATTTAAGGTTGTTGCTTGTATCCATATCGGCCTGTTGTGATATGCTAGTTTTAAAGGAAAGGAAGAGAAAAGAGAGAAAAATTAAAGGAATAAAAGAAAACAAAATGAAAGAGTGAAAAAAGAGTTAAGACAAAGTAATGAGAGGGGGAATGTCATATTGTGTTAACTGTCTCAAATTGTATTTTCTAATTTTAAGTAAAGATTTTCATTTATCAGGAAAAAAAAAAGAGTATCAGCAGCTTGTATCAGTTAAAACTGATGTTAAAAAATAAAAAATTGTCATCGGCCCCAAAACCATCTATATAGGTCGATCACTACAAATGACTATAATACATATGCTGCTAATTACTGTGGCTAACAGCTAATGCTACAGCTCTTTCGGTAAACGTTATGTAAAAGCTGTTCTTAACAACCAAGCTCAGCAGATAGTCCCCCCACCCTGTGTGGCAGGTCACCATCAAAACACCCTTTTACACAGATGGAGATAGTTGACCTTGAAGGTGGAGGAAAAAAAACTTCAGGTGTGTGTGTGTGTGTGTGTGTGTGTGTAAAACGGGAACCTGAGGTGCAGTAAAGGTTCATTCCACGTCTCCTCTTGAACTGGCTGTGTCATTTTTGGGCTAATTCCAGTAGATTGAATCCAACATTCATGAAGTCTGTGTGTTGTTTCAGATTCTCAGGTTAATGGGAGTCTACAGCCGTCTCCTGCCTCACTTCCTTCACCAAAGCAAGAAGCGTCTAAACCCAGTCTTCTGGCTCAGTTCCTCCAAAACAGAAAAGACCAGGTACGTTGTCACTTATGATATGGAAGTGATTTGGTCAAGAGCAGGGATCGTAACAAGAGGGTTTTCTCTGACAGCAGACTGTAGAGATGCACGGTTGATACGCACCGCCCGTGGGTGCGTGGTTCAACCGCTCGGGTGGATGACGCAGCGAATAATATTTATTTTATTAGGGAAGGTTGTGGTTGAAGCACTCAAATAAAAAAATAAACATTTTGCATATTATTCCAAAGGTACAAAAACACAAAACTAGTTTTTAATCAAACAATAACCTGTTGATCTTGTCATTCACTGGCTGCTGTCATAGCACTCATTAATAAACATTTCTTTAAACGTGTCAGTATTAGCATAAAAAAAAGCTGTTTCTCAACCGTTGTCCTCAGGCCAGATGTAAGGCCAAACAAAATAATATATGTGGTTCCCATCACATGGATAGGAAAAATTGGGTAGGTAGGTCAGTCATCCATATTTTATTTTATTTACAATTTTATATACCCGTCTTCTAAAAAGAAGCTCCAAAAATTCAGATTTAATATCAGTTATTCTTTCCAGCAGTTAGAAAATCAACACATTGCCTCAGATTCTCCATGTACATGTATATTTACAGAATGTTTTAAGAGAGCATAAATGAATTTTAGATGATTGAAATACAATAAAATCTGATTTGACATCAACATTTTGTCTTTTATTGATTTTTCTTCAACAAAAATACAGTTTAACTACAAATGTAAATTCTATCCACATCCAAATATTATTTCAATGAAATAAAGGCCCCAATATTGAAGGCTTTAGTGGACATATACAGCTATCTATTTACTGTTCAACTTATTTCCTCTTACCATACTGCTGTTTTGTTACTGGCTTCTTGACATTCCTCTCACAATCTTGACAGAGCGGGAGTACAGTTTTAAATTTCTTTTTTAGCTCTGGAAGAGGATTTGTATTTGGTTCCCCACACCAGGCACACACGTCTTTGTGACCAAGAGATGCTCCATAAAGATATGAAACCATCTTCCCAATTAATAAAGAAACGGTGGTGTTTTTGAAACAAAGACAGTGTGAAGCAGAGTCCTGCACGGTTCTGATTTTGACATACCGCAACCGCCCGTACCCGTCATGTTTAAACTCGTATCCGACCCGTTTTCCGACGAAAAAAAAAATCGCATCCGAACCGACCCGCTAAAAATGAACCCGGTATCCGACCCGAAGCCGAAAGAAAATGTCAGATAGCCAAACTTAAATACAAACATTTATTGCCACGAATATAGTGAACAGTGACATATCCAAAGCAGAGCCAAATAAAAATGTTGTTAACCTTTTAGCCTATGAACCGCAAATTAGACCCGCGATCACCCACGTCCGAACCGAACCGAACCCGTATCCGACACAGCACAACATTTTTCACCCGTTTCGTGAAAATCTGCGGTTCACCCACCGGTCACCCACAGGTACCCGAACCCGTGCAGGACTGTGAGTGGGAAATTAACAGACCATGTACTCTGATTCATCAAGAGGCCAACAGCCAATCAAAACTGGCACAGCAATCACATGCATTGAGGGTTGTTTTGATGGACATGGGCACGATGTATATGGCTCGTCGTTTATCGCTAGTCATAAATCACGGTGGTCAGACAGGTGACAGTGTCGGTAAATCTGAATACGGACTAAATACGGAGAAATAAATTCTCTCCTCATCAGTCATTGGGAATTTTGAAGATAAGAGTCAGCAGTCGGCCGCTTCATTATATTTAATTTATTTTGACAAACTGATAAAATGTCTACATAGTCGGCATTTTCGTCGTAAAAAAATTGGGTCGGTCGGGTGACCGGAACCACACGTATTATTTTGTTTGGCCTAATATGCCAGCATCCATAAAATTAAAAATATTTTAAATGTTAAGGTTATACCTGCTTGTGTTAACGTTGTGCGTTGGGTGGAGATAATTCTGGAATCGCTGAGAGTTAGAGATTTACTGATGACATATGTCCCCTTCATGGAAATTCAGTTCATAGTGTATGTATTAATAGAAAATTTTACCTAATATTTAAATTAGAATGATTTAATAGGTTATTTTAATGTTTATCTCAAACGACAAATGACCTGACCGACCGCAACCCCAATATTATTAAAAATATTTTTCAATGACCCAAAACTGCAGAGGACAGTAAGCGCCTGCTCAATTTTCTTAAAATATAGTTTTAAGGGGGGGTATATATATATATTTTATTTTTTTCCCCCTTAATAAAACTATATTTTAAGAAAATGCGAAATCCATTTCAAGTTCTGCCTAATGTTTTGTAATAAAATCAATCTAAAAAAAATATACAGTTTTTAATGCATGTAAGGGTTAGATATTTCTCTTAAATGTTCAACCTGCAAGGACCACCGGTTTCAACTCAACACTTTATACTGAAAGAAGAATTAATTATTGCTAAATTTGTGTCCCCGATGATAAAGGACTATATGATGGTACTGGGAATCAAAGTGTTGGTAAATAAATACATTTTCCTAAATTGTATGAGTCTAAACTTTTTGCCGATATGGCCACAAAATAGGCTGTGAAATAGTCTTTAAATTCTGCGCTTCTAAAGTGGGAACCCTGCACTATGTAAAGTTAGGGATCATCAGGTTTGGACTATGAATGTGAAAACCAGTATTTCCATTGATGTTTCACTTGACTCAGTCTGACAGAAAACCCACCTCTCCACTCAAATTGTTCCACTCAGGTCAAACAGTTCTTGGCAAAGCGGGTGCTGATAATGTATTTATTTAACAAGGTAAGTGTGTGTGTGTGTGTGTGTGTGTGTGTGCCCCCACCCACCCCTGTAATGTGAGGGGTTCCCTGCATGCTGTCTTGGTTTGACCCCCCTAACCAGCGTCACCCAGCAGCATGACTAATTCACAGCTGGTTTGAGGCTTAATTGTGCTACATTACTATTGCAGATTGTTTCCATTCCGCCGCTTGTTACAGCGAGCCTCACTAATTACCCTAAAAGCTTCAAAAGGATTCATGTAACACACGTGTCCTTGCAATCCTAGACTCCCACCTACTTACCCGACTACTTCAGAACCACTTTTTGATACTAATTATAGGTAGAGAAAGCATGTTTTCAGATAGGTCATATCGGGTATTAACACTGTACAGTTTCCTCATTTGTAGAAAACTGCTTTAGTTTGGACCGGTGTTTTGTCACATCCTGGGGTTTGTGTGTCTACCTTTAATCATGCATGCTGTAGTGTAGTCTTACCGCTGCTGCTTTATCTAACAACTTTCTAATACGGTAATCCCAGGGGCCACATTCAACCCACTATGATCTGAAGTGGACCAGAACAGGAATATCAAAAAGTAAAATGACGTAATGAAAGTGTTTTTGCTATGAAGTTTTCATAATGGGAAGAACATTAACACGATAAGTAACTTTGATTTTTACAATATTTCAGCTGAATTATCATTTTCACATGTTCACTCCAATGTACAGATTGACAGACTAATATATCAGCCAGCTGCTTTTTTTGTGTCTGTATTGGCCTGTTGTGTTGGCAGATATGATGTATCTTAATCAAAGGTTATTGAGAAAAGATACTTTATTGATCCCACATCGGGGAAATTCACATGTCACAGTAGCCATATACTGCAATAAGGGAACAGCAAAAAGAAGAAAGGTGCAGATAATAAACAAGGCAGTCAGACAGAGACAGCAGACCTCTGCCAAGGCGTGATATGGCGTCAAAACATGACATGATGGAGTCTTAGATGTTGACCCATCTGATGTCTGAAGGTGAAACGATGTGAATGGAATATTCTTTCTTGTCTGAATCTTGAGATATTACTATTAGCTGTTGACCTTATGTGTGACCTTGACCTTTGACCTTATTTGCTCAAAATCTAAAGGTTTCTTCCTTGACCCATTATCTATCATTTCTAAAAGTTTCATCAAAATCATTTTGCGTAATCCTGCTGACAGACAGACAAATGGACCTGAATTAAATACCTCCTTGGTGGAGGTAATATATGTAAACAAAGACATATATAGAGAAAAAGAAAAGACTATATGCCATGTTTACTATACAGAATATACAGGAATGGAAAATGTATATGTACAGAAGGGATAGAACTATATGAAGATGAGATGAATGGAGTGTAGTAGAGAGAGAGAGAGAGACTGCATTTTAAGCATAAAATCATCAGTAGTAACAGGTTGAATATTGTTAAAATTACACTTATCTACAAAGGTATTATTGGATCCCTGTAAGACTGAACAGACTGGGCTTAATGAATGAAATGTGTGTGTTGGAAATGTCAAAATGATAATGGTACTTTGATTCATTGCCATATAGGAATGCAGAAGTACTCGCATTTTGTACTGAAGTAGAAGTACAGCTACTTATGTGAAAAAAATACTCTGGTAAAAGTAGTTTTTTTTTTTTTGCTATGGATGAAATAATACATATGTAAGCAGGGAAAACCAGAAAAAATTCAAATATCCAAAAATAAAGCCTTTTAAAGTGAGTTAGTGTGTGGATGATGTGTGTTAGTGTGTCATGGTACTCAGTTTAGTGGGCGTGAACAGGACATTTTTTGTAGTTGTCAATATTCACAAGTTTGTATTCAGTTTTTTTGTTTTTGCTTTTTTATTTTACTTTAGATCATATTAGGCTGAATGTGGCCCCTGAACTACCAGGAGTTTGACACCCCTACTTTAATGGGCTGGTTTTGGCCCACAGGCTTTATGTTTGACACCTGTGCATTAATCCATCCATCAGATCCGAAGCTTTAACTGGTTTGTTTTCAGCTTCCAGAGGCGTCCAGTCAGGCTCTGTTTGCCGACAGTCAGGCCCACATCTGGGCTTTAGAAGGTAATGTACGGCCGTTTGGATGTAGAAAAATTCAACTGTATCTGGTGGAAGCACAAACACATGACTCTGATGCCATCTCTCTACAGGACTGTCCTGCCTTATTCAAGCCTCCTTCTCAGAAGACCAGTTTGGGGTTGTACAAACTACATTACCCAGCATTCTCAGTTCCATGCTGGTCTTACAAGAGGTAATGTACCCTAGAAGGATGTCGGAGGTTTCACAGGTCGATTTTCCATTAGAAATACGCTCCACAGTTTACCAACATTTAGCAAATGTTGAAAAAAAAAAAGTTGTGCATCATGTAGGTTTTTCCGTAACATGTTTTTGTTCTGTATTATTATATCCCCGAAATGTGGAGAGTCAGGGACGTAATGGTTAATGCATGCGCTGCCACCACTTCTGCAGCATGAGGTCTTTCATGTTAACATGAAAATTTTAACAGCTGGAAGGATTTATCCCAAATACAGTGGTACGTCTACTTAATAATCCAAGTAAGGAAAACCCTTTACCTCAGTTTTTCGTCTCTGAATACGAAAGAAATTTCTATGTATGAAAAGAAACCGAAACCCCTGAGACATAAAAGCAGTACTCTGTGTACATTACTGTACATAAATACATAATGTATGTAAATACGTCACATACACCAGTGTTTCCTCAAGGATTTTTTTTCTGCAGCAGGGGCAGGCGCATTAGAGAGTCGTGGTGGCGTAAACAAATGACACTTCACTGCAGATTTTATTTCTAGAACTGATTTATTAGACTTAATAACCAAATGGTATAATGAAAACAAACAAAAAAATAATTCAAACTAAATGTTAATAATAATAATAATAATAATGATAATGATAATAATACAAATGTAAATAAATATGTCAGTGGTAAAGTTTGTACCCAGCCTGAAAGCACCAGATCTTTCTTGGGTTTTTATAGAAAAGTTCTAAGGCTCTTTGGTCAAATTCTGTCAGACCTGGCTTATTGATACTGAGCAGCATCCAGAACATTCCTATAGGGACAGAGTAACACTGAATTAAAATAAATATTGGCATGTAGCTATATTATGTAAAGTAATCGTGGAATCATGTCTGTATGGTGAATGAAACCTGCTGTTTTGTTTTTTTTACCCATTTAGGGTCCCAGCCTGTGTTTGACCTTTTACCTTTTTCTTCCATCACTCCTCCCACTAACTTGTCTTTTATGATTACATAAAACAATAACATTAGATCATTTATACTGGCGTTTAATTACAAATGTGAACATAATTTATAATCTATGACTTAGTAAAAGCTTAATGATACTTGTCTAGGCTCATCGTCATCAAAGTTTTTATCTTTTTTTCAGAAATACTTCCATAACATCATCTGTGGTCTGCATTAGGTCGTGTATATTTTAGCTTAATGCTAGATTGTAAATTAGCTTAGTTGATACTGTGCACAATTAAGTTAAGCTGTTGTTGCGTAACGTTAGCTGGTTGTCAATATTTGGTGAATATCTATTTAACTTTTAAAAACAAGTTATCTCAAACTGCCGTAATAAGTCGACCTTTTCGTTGCCCGAACCACATTCCTCCTCCAACTGTGTGATCAGCTGATCCGTCACTTCTGAGATGCGCTCTCGCAAAGAGCATATGATTCAAGATAGTTACCTGTAGTTCGGGCTGTTTTTGTTTTGAACGCGGTGATGTATTTGCAACAAGCAGCGGGAGAGAATTAGGGGTGGAAATGCATGTAGCGGAAACACTGTACTGTTACGACCCAGTCTAGGGGTACTGAGTGCAACATAAAACTCCCACTCCTCTCCCACTAGCAGCAGGATCAATACAAAAAAAATAACGGAAAACAGAGGATAAATTTCAAAGGTTTTAATTACTAATTACTCGACCAAAATCACAATCAAAACAAACCATTACCTCAGGGAGAAGTAACAAATAAAAGGAAAACGACAAACAAAAACCCCCTTATAAATGAAATGCAACTAGTCTACCTCTAAGAAAATAATATATTTACACAGCTAACTAAACTTCCTAACGGAGAAACAGGAGAAAAACAAACACACCCAGTTACTCTCCCCTACGTTACCCAAAATACCTACACACATAATTCTACTAGCCTAACGTCTCAAATTCTCGAACACGCTGTCAAACTGTCTGGTAGTGAAGGAGAAGGACTCCACCGGGGTGTTTTCCCTCCCTCTTATATTGACAGCTCTCAGCTCCGGCCAACCGCCATCCACCACTCTCCGTTCGCTGATTGGAGGGGCTCCTCCTCCCATTTCAGGCTTGTGCGCCCCTCCGGTTGCTGTTCCAATCAGGACGTGCTTCACCTGCAGCCTTTTGAGACGGGAGGCGGGGAGAGAGAAAGCAAGAGGAGAAACTCTCCTCCATAATAAACAATATATATATATACACATCAAAATGACACAGTCATAACAGTACGTAGAATCCCATTGGCTATGAGGGGGCGACACATGATGGTTTTCATGAGCCTTTGAGCCTCATTCATCACAGAGTTACTGTTTTTCCGAGTGTGCTCATTGAAACTTGTGATTCCTGGTGCGAATGAAAAGAAGCAGCAGCTGCGTTATCAATAGAAGTGAAACAGAGATGAGAAAAAAAAACATGAAAGTGTCACATGGTGGAGTGATATTGTAAAGGAATATGGCAGAAGTCTGTCTACTGTCGGTACGATATGGAAGCAGAAGTATGTATTAAAAGTAGCAACCCCTTCCAAAGGCATCTCTGTGATATGGAAAAAGAGGTCATCAATGAGGACATTAAAGAGTTGGTTGAGGAGCACCGAGAAGAACTGTCAATGGAGGAGCTGAAGGAGCTCCAACACTCATGCAAGGAACAGAATGTAGAGGAGGAGGAGGCAGCCATCATTCCATCTGCACCAATGAAAGACATGCTGATGAAATTTCATGAACTTTCTGAATTCATGGGGAAAAACATCCCGAAAAGATGTTCACAAGTTGTGCTCTCGCTCACTTTGATGATGTATGTCTTGTGCACTTTAGGAAGATTATGAAAAGTGCTCAAAGGCAATCGTCTTTGGATCGATATTTTACCAAACATCCATCAACAAACATTGTTGATGGTGAAAGTGACAAAACAACCACAATGGTATGAAAATGATTTGCATGTCTGGTTCATTTTAATGTTCAGTCAGTGAAGACGCACTTCCTCACCCAGACTAATAAATTACATCTAAAATGTAAATCTACATTCCTTTTACTTTTGGCACATATTTCATACAAAATTGGAATTTTTTAAAGCATTTTTAAATGGTTTGAGGGCCAAATCAGGCCTTTAATGTGTAAAATGTAACTATTTCCAAAAAATTCATGGTACAAAAACACTTCTGGAATGAATTAATTTCATAAGTAGAGTTTCCACTGTATGTGCTAACTGACAAATAAAGCTTTCTGATCTTTAAATTTGGTGTGCCAATGCTCTAGGATAGGTAATTGATCTGATTAGATTTTGGAGGTCAAAACTTTTGCAAGGTGGCCCAATTTTGTCTGGCTCATAACTTTTGAACAGGTGGACAGAGTTCCACCAAATTTGGTGTGCATTCATTCTTATATATTTTGTATTTAATATAAAAGCTTATGAATGAGTGGATGGGAGTCATGGAAATGTTGGGTGACTGGAAGCATCGCGTTTCGGGGATATACCTGGGGTGACTTTACACTTTTTCGTTCTTATCTACCCTGTCACGCAAATTGAGACCATGTCCCGCCATTATGGTTTTATTGGTAATAGATTAGTGACCCATGCTGTCCCCGCTACAGCCAATGTGAAAATAACTTAGAAAACGAAATCATGCGCAATCTAGGACATCTGGTCACCCTAGATCTGTCCTTTACCTGTGTATGGTTAGAACTCTGTGATGAATGAGGGTCAAAGGCTGATGAAAAGCATCATGAGTAGTTCCCTCATAGCCAATGGGATGCTCCGTACATTACGTAGTTAGGTACAGTAATGTACATAGTATTTATGTCTCAGGGGTTTCAGTTTTGTAAATTGAATTTTCTTTTGTATTCTGAGATGAAAAATTGAGGTAAAGGTTTTTCGTTACTTGGATTATTCGTTAGCTGGGTCTTTCGTAAGTAGACGCACCACTGTATCTTGTTTGACAGATCTATTTTCTCCCTCTATCTCCTGCTAAATTAAACATGCTGTGTTTTCCTGGTGTGTCCACACATACCACATCATGGTTCTGTTCAAATTCTTCATTCTTCACATTAATCAATATACGTTTTTCTTTTATTTCTTTATTCACATGACTGTAGTTGTGAAAAAAAAGGTCTTTCCATTGTGATTTGCATAACGTACGTTTGTGCTACGCCTGGAAAACAGCCTCACTAGTGCAAAAACTTTGAATCGAAGAATTAGGGTTTTGTTGAAATTGTAATTTTTCCATTATATCTATTTTTATGCAGAAGTTACATTTCTGCAATTTAAGGGTCAATGAAAAAGCGTCGAATGAAGTGTTTTCAGGAACACACGTATAATAGAAAGTATGACGTGGAAATATGACGTGGTCCAAATTTACAGTTGACTTTTTTTTTTTCTAACCCTGACACACACATGAGTTTCATTGGGTTGGTCGGGGCAGATGACCACAGATGTGAAGGGGGTGCGTTCTGGAAGTGGTTTTCTAATGGTTTGACTGTTTTGAATGTTGTCTGTCTCCTTGGTGTCCAGGCTGTCGATCGTCACTTCAAACTGCCTCATGCCTCCAGTAAACCTGTGAGGTCCAGCGGCACCATGGCTGACTGTCACTACAAAACACTACGCTTCGCTCTCAGAGCCACGCTCAAGACCGCCATCTACAGGATAACAACAACATTTGGAAACCACCTCAGGTATGTCCAGCAGAAGAATTAAGGATATAATTATTGGGTGTTACGGTCACTCAATTAAAGTATCAGGAAAGAAATGATCAATAAAACATGAAAAAAGATGGAGAATATTTTTCTGATTTTTCCTTTTACTGGCTGTATTTTAACACTAACCTGTTCTTTAACCTCTTGCTCCTTTTCAATGAGCCCATTTACATCTATCTATAATTCAACAAATGTGTGTCTGTAGTGTGTCCTGTTTGTCTGTGAAACTCATAACACCTGCACAACTCCACTAAATGATCCAAAATTTGGAGGGTGACTTTCCAGTACTATGGTGGACTGCAGTTCAAAGTTTTCACACCATTATGACAAACAACAATTAAACTAATTTCATTCCTCTTTTTAACTTTTGCCGCTCTGAGTATTGCTGTGAACATTGCGCAAGTCCTGCCCCCTGCCCCTGTAGCCAAATGTAGCCAAGCTGTAACAGTCGTAACAGCTGTTAGGGACTTTCACAAGTTCTTTCTGACATCACAACTGTGCTACACGCCGCTAACAACTTCAGTCCCCCAAGGAATTCTGACATTTTTGTCATGGTTGTGGCCACAGCAAGTCCAGTTGTGACCGAGGCTATTATTACAGCACATTAGCACAAGTTAAATAAAGTCCATAAATGACTGAATTAACAGGTGGAACCTTCAACAGAACATTGCACCAGTCTTAATGACTGTAGGCTACATTACTATCTGGTTCCCACCATTCATCTTTATCACTTCACTTTTAGACCCTTTGAGTTTTCTGTTTGTTGTTAGCTGTAGTTTAGTAGGTGGAGCCACATTGCCCAGTTTCCTGCTTTTTGTTCATTGAAGTCTGAAAGTCGACAGTGACATTTGAGTCACTGAGTGGGACCGGTGACTGGTGGCTCACTTCACAGCCATAATAATATACGGCCTAATTATATACCATCAAGCTTCTTCAGGTGTTCCACTTCATTAGTTACATTCCCACCTTTTGGTGTGTGAGCATTTTCTTCTTTGACTATCTCGACTACATTTGATTGAATTATTAATTAAACTTTCTCTTAGTGAATTGTAGATGGTGATTAGAATCTTTACTAGTAGAATTGTCAATACTACTGAGTCGCCATCTCTACTGTGACATGATGTAATGGTAGAATCCACCTTCCTGTTCTGATCTTCCACTCATGTTTGATGACATCACTTCTATTTTTGCTTTGCCAACGGACGACAAAGTTATGTTTCCTCCAGCGTCTGGAAATGTTGATACTGGCATGAGGAACCACTGATTCCACCTTCTATGTTTTATGTTTTGGTTTTTTTGGTTTTTTTAAATATCACTACTGGATATATTATCCTATTACACAAACTGACGCATATATACATATAACAAAATTATCAATGTTGCAAAAGGTTGAGGTCGCATTCAGCAGAAAATCACATTATTGGTTCTAATTCAAGAACAAGTTGTCAGAGAAATTTGAGATTGTCACAAAATAGGGGTGAGATGAGACATTCTGTGAATACTTGTTCATCTGTGTTTTCTCAGCACCGTTCAGATGTCCGCAGAACACCGGAAACGACTGCAGCACTTTTTGGACTACAAGGAATAATCCACCACTTCAGCCAGACAAGTGGAAACTCTTTTTTTAATATTTGTCTGCTCTATATTCTGCTGGATTGTATTTGATGGGACAGATCACAACCCAGACTACACCAGGTTCATGTGTTCAAGAACGGACTGTAAAATATGAACCTGTAAAAAAACCATCTACTGATCTCAATTCTTTTATATCCATTCATCCTATTAATACATGTCCATACTTGGTGTAAAATACACTTCTTAATTTTTGACCCATTTGGATGTTGAGAGGACCTGTGGTTACCATGGAAACACCATCATCGTCTACATCACTAGTCACTTTTCCATTGGATATGTGCCCAAACTTAACTGATTTACAAAATGACGCACAAACAGTATTGTGTAATGTCAGTTTTTCCATTAAATCACAAATGTGTTGATTTGTTTTCTTATTGCACGATGACACGAGAAGTCATTCTGTAAACATGGAGGTAAATGTAAATATCATGTTTTACAGAAATATTAATTATTCTTCTGTATTCTCCCTCTTATCTCATCCTGAATTAAAAATACTGTGGTTTCTTTAGCCTTATCACACTATCTCTATTCATTCCATGTATGGGTCTAGTGGTGCTTCATAGTCAGAGGAGGCGGGGCTAAAAGGTTGTCTTTCAAATCCGTTTGTATGCAATAGGACGGTACTACAACCAATCGGCGTAATCTTTAGGATGACGTAGTTAGAGCGCTGTAAAGTTAATGGAGGAGTCTGGAGAAAGTTAGGAATGACTAAAAAATGGTGATTATGAATCTTGACGACTGTTGTTGCTGCTGTAAAAAGAATTTAAAGATTGCTGACGTTTTCTCAGATTCTTCACTCATCTTTGATAAAAGAAAATCTACACCTATTATTGTTGTTGTTCTTCTGTGGTTTCCACTTTTTTCTCTGAATCATTGAACTTTCTGGCGCTTTAACTACATCATATTAAAGATTACTCTTATAGGTTGTTGTACCGTCCTATTGCATACAGAGGGGTTTGAAAGACAACCTTTTAGCTCCGCCTCCCCTGCCTAGGATGCACCAGTAGACCCATACATGGAATAAATAGTGATAGCACTGCTAGGCTAGTAGTTTCCTGGTGTGTCCAAACAAACTGCGCCATGTTTCTTTTAACATCTGTCAACTGCTGTTTTTTTTTTTTTTTTTAATTCACCTGACTGTAGTTACGATACAAGGTTTTTCCATCAGTTTTTTATAATGTACCATTATCACAAAAACTAATATACGCCTGAAAAACTGCCTCTTGCCAGCACACAAACCTTTAATTGGAAAAAATGCAGAAGTGAGGAGTTTTTTCAGTTGGAGTTTAAATTAGTTTAAATGACAGTGGATGGAGACAGTTGTTTTGTGTCGACTTGTTATATTTGATGAAGTGACTTTGTCTTCAGTTTTGATTTAATAATGTTTGTATTTACTCTGAGCTTTTATGAACATTTACACAATTAGTGAATTAAATACAGGAAGAAACTATTTACACCAAAAAAAAAAGGGAAAATACAGAATATTGTGCAAAATGACTTCAGAAAAGTTGGAACAGTTAAATGTGGGAGGGGCCACAGAAGTCAGAGTCTGTGGCTTAAAGTTTCCTTTGTAAAAAACCTCAGTTTTGTTGAACGTGTCTGTTTGTCCTGAAATATGGAACCACTGATGTGTTGTTGTGTTTGAGTGATGAGTGAGAGGCTTTGATCTACAGTTTGACAGGTGGGTTTAGTTCCAAAGACCACCTCAGGGAACAGGTTTACTGTCAACCTCACCTCAGGAAGTTCCATCCAGAACCTGTCGGCTCTGTTTCATCTGCTTCAGTCGTGTGGTCGAGCTTGAAGATGTTTTCTGTGTGTGTTTGTCACTGATGTCGAATAAAAAAAAGTCTAGTCATTGTTGGGTCCTGAGTTTGTTTTTTTAGTGATTTATTTATTTGCAAAATGGAAAGAAAAACCAGATGAGTTCAGTTCTACCAACATAAGCCCATCATGTTTGTGACCAGTACAGCCTCATTTACACTGGATGCAATTCGTCTTTCCGTTTCTGACTTTGGAGCTCCGTCCATATTATGGATGTTGCATTTGAAATCCTCTAGGGGGCGGTAATGAGTCGCATTAACCCCAAAATTTCCTGTGGTATTGCTCTTTTTAACCCGGAGCTCACCAGATTGCCAAACTCTTGACCAAAAGACAAACTGAGGGGTGAAAGAACCGGAAGAAAAAGTCAATTTCCATAATTAACGGAGGACATAAATTAGGCTTAACTGTGTCCATAAATGTATTTGTAACCTGTACAGCAAATATTCTTCCATCATGTGACAAAATGCAGTGAGGGTTTTGAAAAGCTCAATGGGGTGAAAATCCATCCATAACGTTTGGAGTCATGTTGCTAACAGACAAATAAATATGACGATCTTCTGACTTCTAATGATCACATGGTTGTGTTTACGAGTGGCTTTTCATTTGTCAGAATCACTCTTTTAGTCATGAGATATATAGTTTGTTTCTGGGCGGACACCTTGAAGCCCCGCCCCCTCGTCACTTCCAACACTCATGTAGAAAGAACTGCCACAGGACATTTATTTATTAGCGGTCAGTGTAAATGCAACAGAAGGAGGCAGGTGGAAGTATGGAGGCAGCAGGTGGGTGTACAGAGGGTGAGGGTTTTTTTTTTTTTTTTTGGGGGGGGGGGGGGGGGTCATTTTTACAGAACACCAGATCACCACCAAAACTGTTCCTTATGACACTCCCAACATATCCTCAAACTAAAATCCATCCATAACGTTTGGAGTGATGTTGCTAACAGACAAACTCCAGTGAAAACAACCTCTCTGCTGAAGGTAAATATGTGATCTACTGCTGTGTCATGTACAGGTTTACAACAAAGGTAAGTTTAATACAAATAAATATTTAGTATTAGTAGTCATAGAGTGTTATCATCATCATCATTACTGTAAAAAACATTTTTACAAGAATGACTTAATATACATTTTAACATTAAAATAAGTAGGTTTAAAAGTAAATTGTAATGTATTTGTGTAAAAATCACAATCGCTGCCTGTCCCTTGTCAGTTACCGTACCGGAAGTGCGCAGTTCAATAAATGTTAACTCAAAGCAAAGCCACGAATCTCCGAGTCTCTCTGTACTTTACAAATATAAGTACATTACATAAATCTGTAATGAAAGCACAGGTTTAGTCCTACTGTTCCTCTTATAGTTTATATTTCTCTTTAATTGCACTACCTAAAATCAGCCACTAGATGGCAGTCACATAGAAGAAATAAACCTGGTCATAGACTGAAGACAACCACTGTTCCATCCATAAGTCATTTATTATTTATATGGTCATTTGATTGATTTTAGGATTTATTTATTAAATTATTCATTGATTAACAAACAAAAATCCATTCAAAACAATCCATCCTTTGAATCCATCATAAATGTAGATATTTTTCCTCTATCTCATCTCCTGCACATCATCCAGACTAAACTGAGCCAGGACAGACTAACCTGGGCCAGACTAAAGTGGACCAGGACAAACTAAGTTGAGCCAGGACCGACTAACCTGGGCCAGGACAGACTAAACTGAGACAGACTACTAAATTGAGCCAGGACAGACTAAACTGAGCCAGGACAGACTAACCTGGGCCAGACTAAAGTGGACCAGGACAAACTAAGTTGAGCCAGGACAGACTAACCTGGGCCAGGACAGGCTAAACTGAGCCAGGACAGACTAAACTGAGCCAGGACAGGCTAAACTGAGCCATGACAGACTAACCTGGGCCAGGACAGACTAAACTGAGCCAGGACAGACTAAACTGAGCCAGGACAGACTAACCTGGGCCAGACTAAAGTGGACCAGGACAAACTAAGTTGAGCCAGGACAGACTAACCTGGGCCAGGACAGGCTAAACTGAGCCAGGACAGACTAAACTGAGCCAGGACAGGCTAAACTGAGCCATGACAGACTAAACTGAGCCATGACAGACTAAACTGAGCCAGGACAGGCTAAACTGAGCCAGGACAGACTAAACTGAGCCAGGACAGGCTAAACTGAGCCAGGACAGGCTACAGTAGTGGTTGGATTAAAACATGATAGAAATAATAGTTAATGTTCCCAATCCTCTGGTTGGTTTGACCATATTGTTGTGTATTATTAATATGAATATTAATATATTAAGGCGGCTGTGGCTCAGTTGATAGAGCAGGTCATCGGTTTTGGTCAAAGCCAAAGTAGTCTGGGCAGGTTTCCTGGGGACAACAAAATAAAACATTTTTCTTCTCAAGACAGTTTGTGTTGGAATGAGTGATTTATTTACATAACAAAACTCAAACTCAACAATTGCTTGGAGCTACTTTCTCTCATAATTTTTAATGCATGCTCATATATTTTTAATACATATTAATATATTTGAAATGATAGTAGTATATTTCTACTGCATGTTAGTTAGGATATGTTAGAGCATATTAGCATGTTCATCTGTATTTTTAGTTTGTTAGTATATTTTTAAATCATAGTAGTATATATTTTTTAGTGCATGTAAGTACATTTATTTTGGTATTTTTAGTACACGTTTGTATGTTTTTGGTGCATATTAGTATATTTTCATTGCATGTTAGAATATTTTTTTTTTATCATAGTAGTATATTTGTTTTGTATTTTTAGTCCACGTTTGTATTGTTTTGGTGCTTGGTAGTATATTTTTCTGTATTTTTAGTTGTTAGTATATTTTTAGATGATAGTAGTATATTTCTAGTACATGTTAGTATATTTTAGTGCACAATATATTTTTAGTGCATATTAGCATTTTTTCTTTTATTTTTAGTGCATGTTAGTGTATTTGTTTTGTATTTTTACTCAATATTTGTATTTTTTTGCGCATATTATTATGTTTTTCTGTATATTTAGTGTATATTAGTATATTTTTCTGTATTCTTAGTGCATGTTAGTATATTTTTCTGTATATTTAATGTATATTAGTATATTTTTCTGTATTTTCAGTGCATGTTGGTATATTTTTAATTGGACCAGGCATTCAAATGAACAAACAAGCTGAACAAAACAAAGGGCGGTCTAACCCAACGTCCAATCCAAATGAATTATAACAGTGGATGGACATGAATAAATGTGAAAGAGCCTCCTCCCTCACAGAGAGAGAGAGAGAGAGAGAGAGAGAGAGAGAGAGGGAGATTCAAGCAGGGATAATTACAATATATGTGTGTGTGTGTGTGTGTGTGTGTGTGTGTGGGGGGGGGGGGGGGGGGGTCACTGTTGGAAGATAGCATCCGACGCTGAGGGGAAAGACAGAAGGAAACACAGAGAGAGAGAGAGGGAGAGAGGAAGTGAATTTCAGGCGCAGAAGAATCCTGGATCAGAGTGTGAAGCTTCATCTGCGCTGGCGTCCAGGGTTTGTCAGATGGAAGCGGTTTCCTCCAGCTCTAAACATCCACTGACTCTGGACCAGTGAAGGAAGAAAACAGCTGTGGGGGGGGGGCACATCCGGACACTGACAATGCACCGACTCATCTGTCTGCTCTGAGATCAACTGGAATTCACATTTCTACATATATATGAATATATATACATGGATAAATATATATATATACATGTATAAATATATATATACATGTATAAATATATATATACATGTATAAATATATGTTCTAGGTTATTTTTCTAAGTCACTGGAGCAAGTGAGAAGAGAAGAGGAGAAGAGATCTGGTCCACGCTCACGCAGGAAACAAACACGGTAGGTGTGAGGAGAGCATGTGTACCAGAGGTGACAGTCTGGACAGTGTGTGACAGTGTGGACAGTGTGTGACAGTGTGTGACAGTGTGTGACAGTGTAGACAGTGTGGACAGTGTGTGACAGTGTAGACAGTGTGGACAGTGTGGACAGTGTGTGACAGTGTGGACAGTGTGTGACAGTGTAGACAGTGTGGACAGTGTGGACAGTGTGTGACAGTGTAGACAGTGTGGACAGTGTGTGACAGTGTGGACAGTGTAGACAGTGTGGACAGTGTGTGACAGTGTGGACAGTGTAGACAGTGTGGACAGTGTGTGACAGTGGGAAGGTTTCAAGTGTAAAACTACCTGTTCTGGACTTTACCAGCTGACAGACTGGGAAGATGGACACATGGACAGAATGTTTGTTTTCTTAGACAAGATTATAGGAACTAAAAAAAAATAATTAATTAATTAAAATTTAACTGCAAAATATACAAAGAAATAAATTGCTAAAATAAATACAAAATAAAAATGAAATATGAAATAAATAACTGAAAGTAGCTATATGTAAACTAATTAAAAACAATAATATATATATATATATATACTGTGTGTGTATATATATATATATATATATATATATATATATATATATAAAATAACCAATAAACCTAAAAATAATAATAAAAAAGAAAACAAAAAAGTATATATGAATATAAAAATTGAAAAATCATATATATATATATATATATATATATATATATATATATATATATATATGGGGGGGGGGGGGGGGGGGGGGGGGGTTGGTGACACATTTCCATCCAGGTTGAACAATTTTACTGCAATAACATCAGACTTTTATGATTTATGAGCATCGACTGGAAATACAATAACTGCCCGAAGAGCTTTTAAAAAGAAAGATTAACACACTTTAAGTGAATATACTGCAGAGATGGATAGACGGACAGACGGATAACATGAATAAAAAAGGATTAAATCATTACTATAATACCAGTTCTGCCAAATAATGAAAATGTTGAATCATATTAATCAATTTTAGATTTAAAAACATTTTCTTTTCAATCTGAAAAATATAATTATAAAATTAATTATAAAATTATAATAATTATAAAATTAATTCATTTTATTGTTCATGACAAACAGAGTCAAGGAGGAAGGGAATAAATATAGACATTATGTTTTTGTTGTAAGCTAGGCTACACATTAGCATCCTGACTAATGTGCACTTCTCAATAATGTGCTATTTTCAGAAGGAAGTGTTTGGGTGAAAAAAAAAGGCTGTTCTGTAGAGTGTGAACGATACTTTTTCAACACTCAAATGTTCCAACTTTGTTTTCCTTTTGTTTGTGTTTAGGTGTTTGTGTTTTTTACTCAAATGTCGTGTGTTTATCATCTTCCATCTGTATGTTTGTGTTTGTGCGCTGCTTCAATGAGTTCACATTTCTAATCAGAATAGAGATGTTTACAGTTATTCTAAATCATTCATCTGTGTTCATACATTATTTTTGACAACCATATTAAAACTGATTAAATACTAAACTCCTGAAATAAAAATCAAAGTCACCTCAGATTTGGTAAAAACAGGATGATAAATAAATACTTAAAGTAAATATTGTACAATTACTTCCCACTATTTGCACGCTCACTATTTAAAGTGTTTGGTTCACAGAGGTGGAAGTAACTAAGTAAAAGTACTTCCTTTACTGTATAGTTTTGAACTATCTGTACTTTACTGGAGTATTCATTTTTCTGACAACGTTTGAATTTTACTGCCTACATTATTGTATAAATATCTGTACTTTCTACTCTTTATATTTATATAAGTATCTGTACTTTACATATTTGTATTTGTAGTAAGTATTTGTACTGGGCGGCTGTGGCTCAGATAGTAGAGGGGGTCGCCCCAATGACTGAAGGGTCGGAATCCTGGCTCTGTCTGTCCACATGTCCAAGTGTCCTTGGGTAAAGACACTGAACCTTGACTGAGTCTCCCAGTTGGACTGACCTTTGACCTTAGAAACCTACTGGTGTATGAGTGTGTGTGAATGGGTGAATGTGAGGCTGATGTAAAGAGCTTTGAACCATGAAGGTAGAACAGAAGAAGAGCAGAACATTTGACTTTATACTCTTTACATTTATTTAAATATATGTACTTAATAGTCTTTACATTCTCAGAATAGACTAGTGTCTATGTGTGTAAGTCATAAATTGTAACTTACTATCTCATAATTTTGACTTTTTATCTCACAATTTAGATTTTTTTAAATCTCCTAATTATTTCCTATTTATGACTTTTTCCTAAATGTCCTGTCCATACCCACTAAATTCAGTACCATGACCCAATAAAACACATTATCTACACACTAACTCACTTTTAAAGGCTTTAACTTTTTAATATTTTTGAAATTATTCTGTGTTTTCCTGATTAAATAAGTATTACTTCATCCATGGCAAAAAAAAAGTAGTTTTATTTTCATAATTAATTAAGTAATTAATTTAATTGAGACGTTGTGCTTTTTACTTTTACTTCAGTTGAATCAGTACTTGTACTTTTACCAGAGTATTTTTGCATCCCAGTACTGCAGTACAGAATGTCAGGACTGGTGACAATAAATGAGCTGCATGTGAACACAACCATGATTAAAAAAACAAAAACCTTTGGCTGTTTTTCTTCCACGTCTCACACTCTGATGCAGGTTTTATTTGACACACACGTGCAGTTCGCATCCACACAGACTAATGTTTGAATATATTTGAGAAACAAACAGAATCAATTCCTGCGCTGAGCTGCACTTCAGCTCCAACGCTCACACGCCGTCCGAGGCGCCTTCTGTCAAATGAAGTGTAATCAGAGCGCCGCTGAGCACAGCACACACGCACTGAGCCATGAGCAACAACTGCAGCAGCCACAACCAGGGGCGTAGCACCAAATTCTGGGCCCTGTTTGCTCTCAGTGTCAGTGGGCCCCTCGCCGAGAGGGGTGTTTCTTTAAAATAAAAACTAGTCTTCAGAGAACGCCTAATCTTCTCCCTAATTTGTGCCAATCTCAAGTTTCTATGACAACCACTACTTCTATTATAGACAATAATGTGATTTTGACCTTTGTGCTGTCGTTTGTACAAACTCCAGAAAACACCTGAACGAGTGTTTGGTTAGAGAGTGTTTTGACCTTTGACCTGCCATAAAGGACAAATGTTCATGTTCTCCGTTTTAGTTTTTTCACAAGCCTGATGGTGACTGAATCACCGGCCTGGATGAAGGCATTGAATTTTAAGTATCCGTCCCGCAATTGTGGTGGAGATACACTGACTTTACCCACAGCCAAAGAGGAGACAAGTCACTGAGCGGGACACTGTCTCCACAAAGAAATGTAAACTTCAGTCTGATGCAACTTTAGCTTTGAAATGGTAAATGTTGTGCTCTTCTATAGTTGTTCCACCTTCATGGTTCAAAATTCTTTACATTAGCTTCACATTCACCCATTCACACACACTCATAGGTTTACACACAAACACATAGGTTTGTAAGGTTCTGTCAGTCCTACTGGGAGACTAACAAAGGGTTCAATGTCTTTGCCCAAGGACACTTGGACAGATGGACAGCCTGAGCCAGGAAGCGAACCGTCGGTCCTTCGACCATTTGACGACCAACTGAGCTACAGCCAACACAACACTGACAAACACATTCTCACCTCAACTTTCATAGTAAAGCGCCAGATTTGATTTTGAAAAAAGGAGAAATATATAATTGTATTTATTTTATTTACATTTTTATAACATCTTATTTTAGTTTTAATTTGTAGAGGAAGAAGTTCATTAAAAGTTAAGGCTTACAGAGTTATAAAATCCATGTGCAACTCAGTTAAATAAAAGTCTGTTGTCCATTCATATCATTTGTGATTTTATTTTCTTAGAATCTCATCTCGATCTTGTGAACTCAATTTTGTGTCTCGTCTCGTCACACCCCTAATATATAGTGTTATTAAAATCATTTGTCTAGTCTCATCATCTGAACCCACTTTATCCTCACTAGGGTCACTGGGGGCCTAATCCAAATACAATGGGTGAAGGCGGGGTACACCCTGTATAAGTCTCCAGTTCATCTCAGCGCTGAACATATATAGACAAACAATCACTCTCACATTCACACCTATGGACAATTTAGATTAACCAGTTAACCTATCAGTGCATGTGTTTGGATGGTGGGAGGAAACCGGAGTACCTGGAGAAAACCCACGCAGACACGAGGAGAACGTGTAAACTCCACACAGAAAGGTCTGGTGTGGGAATAGAACCAGGGACCTTCTGTCTTTGAGGCACGAGTGCTAACCACTGAACCACCATGCTGCCCATGTATATAATAATAATAATAATAATAATGCATATATAGTGTTATTAAAATAATGTATATATAGTGTTAATAAAACAATGTATTTATGTTAAATGGACTGCATTTATATAGCGCTTTTCCACCTTCATGGTGCTCAAAGCGCTTTACATTAGCCTCTCATTCACCCATTCACACACACACTCATACACCAGTAGGTTTCTAAGGTCTACGGTAAGTCCTACTGGGGGCCTAAGCCAGGGTTCAGTGTCTTGCCCAAGGACACTTCGACATGTGGACAGCCAGAGCCGGGACGCGAACCGCCAACCTCTCGGTCATTGGGCAACCCACTCTACCAACTTAACCACAGCCGCCCGTTGGCAACCGTCTGTCTCGGAAGACAATGGAAATCTGCACCTAAGAAGTAGGATCAGGTCAAGCTGCTCTGCCAGCTGTGACTGTAAAGCCCAATGCAGGAGCCATAGACCCGCTGGCATTTTGGGAAAGTAAAAAGTCATTTGTGGTGGTTGACTGGAGCCTCTGTCGCCTGCGAGTCCTCTTCACCTCCCACTGTCTCTCTCTTTTCAACTCGGCTTGCTTAACGCTGGCCTGTATGATCAGCTGTCGCTGGCTCAAGGTTTCCAGGGTTGATGTTACAAGTAATGTTTGCAGACATCCTTGTAGTGCAGAGTTGGTCGTCCTTGTAGCCACGTCCCTGTGGCAAGCTCACTGTACATAATGTCCTTTGGGATGCATCCATCATCCATTCTGCGTATGTGGCTGAGCCAGTGCAGTCGCCTCTGGGTCAGCATGGCATACATGCTGGGTAGACCTGCCCGTGACAGGACCTCTGCATTTGTGATACGGTCTTGCCACGTGATGCCAAGGAGTCGGCTAAGGCAGCGAATGGCATTCAACCTGAGGCATTCAACCTGAGGCATTCAACCTGCGTTCTTGGTGGGAGCAGAGGGTCCATGTCTCGCTACCGTAGAGAAGGGTGCTCAGTACGCAGGCTTGGTACACCTTCATCTTTGTGTTGATGGTCAACAGGGAATTGTCCTAAACTCTCTTTGCGAGGCGAGCCATTGCTGTTGCTGCTTTTCCTATCCAAACATTGAGCTCAGAGTCCAGGGAGAGGTTGCTGGAGATACAGGAGCCAAGGTAGGTGGAGTTGTCGACTACCTCTTGGGGGTGCTCACCAATGGTGATGTGTGGGGAGACGCTGACATCTTGTCCCATGATGTTAGTCTTTTTCAGGCTGATTGTTAGGCCAAAGTCCTTGCAGGCTTCTGCAAAGTGTGTGATGAGCTGCTGCAGTGCCTCCTTGTTGTGGGGTGTGAGGGCAGCATCATCCGCAAACAACAACTCCCTGATGAAAACTCTGCACACCTTGGTCTTAGCACGGAAGCGGGCCAAGTTGAAGAGGTTCCTGATGCTTCTGGTGTGGAGGAAGACGCCATCTTCAGACTCGCGGAAGGCATAGCACAAGAGAAGGGACTAGAACACACCAAAAAGTGTTGGGGCCAGGACACACTCTTGCTTCACGCCGTTCTTGATTGGAAAGGGGTCTGAGAATGATCCGTCAAACTGGACTGTACCGTTCATGTTGTCGTGTAAGGATGTGATCATCTTCAGGAGCTTTGACGGACACCCAATTATTTCCAAAAGGGCAAAGAGACCGTTTCTGCTCACCAGGTCGAAGGCCTTGGTTAGGTCGATGAAGGCAAGGTAAAGTGGGCGTCTCTGCTCGCGGCACTTCTCTTGACGCTGTCTGAGGGAGAATAACATGTTGATTGTCAATCTCTGCACGGAACCTGCATTGCGACTGTGGGTAAACACGGTCAGCCAGCAACTGCAGCAACTACATATACATTCTTTTATACATTATTAAAAGAATGTATATGTAGTGTTAATAAAAGAATGTGTTTAGAGTGTTATTAAAATAATGGACAGAACAGGACAGAAGGCTTTGGGGAGGAAGAGGTTAATTGTTATTCTGTGCACAGTGTGTGTGGAGTCAAACAGAGATCCTCACATAGGGCCTGATTGTTTAACTGTGAGGGTGGTGGTGGGGGGTGTTGTGTTGCTCAGACACATCCCTCCAGACCAGTGCAGTCCTCCTGCATGCACAGCTCTTTAATTTTTCAGTGTCTACTGTCTGAGGCAGTGATGACTGAAACACGTCTGGGGTGAAATTACACTGAAGCTAGATTCTGAAGCTACACTGAGGCAGACCCCAGGGATGGAAGTGGGGGGGGGGGGGTGCATGGACCAGCTCATTATTTCCTAACTATCTAACTACATGCTAGGTGGCATATATAAGCAGAGTACTGAGTACATGACAGAGCTGCTCTGACATATATTTAACTTCACACCTGCTCACATTTCCATAGCAACAAGTCTGATTTACTGAGAATTTATGTATCATTCCTTCATTTGTTTTTCAAAATAAAACCAAAAACAAGACAAATATTCAGAGAATGCCTAATCTTGCTCCTTGCTTAAAACTGCTTGCAAAAAATAGGCTTGCTGGAATGTTCATAAATTGCCTGAGTCTAATATAATTTTGTGGCTTCAGTTATAAAATCTCAGAATGTCTAATCTCGCCCCTATTTTGTGGCAATCTCAAGTTTCTATGACACTCCGTTCTTGAATTAGAGCCAATAATGTGACCTTTGACCTTTTGCAATATTGATCATTTTGTTATATGTATATATACATCAGTGTGTGTAAAATTAGAATAGAATAGAATAGACTTTATTTGTCATTGCATAGGTGCAACGAAATTTCATTTGTGCCATCCTGAGTACAAATACACACACATCAGACAGCATTCTTCCTTAATTAAAATAAATAAATATATCTATATATATTAAAAAAAACCAAAAACAAAACAAAAACAGAACATTGACAGCACACCAGTACGTCATTAAATAGATAAATAGTGATAATATTGCACGTTGCTCTGTATTGCACCAGTAGATAAAAAAGGGTGAGAGAGAGAGAGAGAGAGAGAGAAAGAGAGAGAGACGGAGAGACAGACATATGGTTCCTATTATTGGCATGAGGTATTAAGTTCAGTTATGGCTCTGTGAAAAAAACAGTTTTTGAGTCTGGAGGTGCGGGCTCTGAGTGCCCTGTAGCGTCTCCCTGAAGGCAGCAGAGAAAACAGGTGATGACTGGGGTGACTCAGGTCCTTGAGGATTCTGGTGGTGATGTGATGGCAGCGAGACCTGAAGATGTCTTCCAGTGGAGGCAGACTGAGTCCCATGATCTTCTCAGCCGTCCTGATTACCCGAGTCAGACTCTTCCGGTCTGCCTCAGTGCAGCTGACGTACCAGGATGTGAGACAGTACGTCAGGATGCTCTGTATGGAACAGAGGTAGAAGGCCCTGAGCAGCTCAGCAGGCAGGTGGTTCTTCTTCAGTGTTCTTAGGAAGTAGAGCCGCTGTTGAGCCTTCCCTACCAAGGTGGAGGAGTTCAGTGCCCATGTCAGGTCTTTGGTGATGTGGATTCCCAGGAATTTAAAGCTGGTGACCTGCTCCACTTCCTGCCCCTTGATGGTGAGTGATGTGTGCCCTGTGTGTTGTTTTTTTCGGAAATCAATGATGATCTCCTTGGTCTTTTTTATGTTTAATGTGAGGTTATTGTCCATGTACCAGTCCATAAGTCTGTCTATTTCTTCCCTGTAGTATGTTTCATCATTGTCTGAGATCAGACCCAGCACTGTTATGTCATCTGCAAATTTGATTATTGTGTTTGTGGGGTGTGTGGGAGTGCAGTCTGACGTGTATAGTGAGTATAACGTGGGACTTAGGACACAGCCTTGCGGTGCTCCTGTGCTGAGGGTTAGGGTGGAAGATAGATGAGAACCCAGTCTAACTGTCTGTGGCCGTCCAGAGAGAAAGTTTTTAATCCACCTGCACAAAGTACTGCCGAAGCCCAGGTCTAGTAGTTTTGTGACCAGCCTGCTTGGGACAATGGTGTTAAATGCAGAGGAGAAGTTAATAAAAAGCATCCTTGCATATGTTCCCCGCTGGTCCAGGTGGGTGAGTGCTGTGTGGAGGGCAGTGGAGATGGCATCCTCGGTGGAACGGTGGGCTCTGTATGCATACTGGTGTTGGTCAAAGTTTGTGGGGAGAATGGATGTAATGTGTTTCCGTACCAGCTTCTCAAAACATTTTGCAATGATGGGGGTAAGTGCTACGGGTCTATAGACATTTAAAGAGGTGATGTTGTTCTGTTTGGGCACTGGTATGATTGTGGCTGATTTAAAACAGGTGGGGACGACAGCCTGGGACAGTGACAGATTAAAAATGTCAGTGAATACCTCTGCCAGCTGGTGAGCGCAGTCTCTGACCACTCTCCCTGGGATCCCATCTGGCCCCCCAGCCTTCCTGGTGTTGACTAGGCTGAAGACCTTCCTCACCTCATGGGTCTGAAGGAGAAGGGGGGCGTCAGCATCAGTGCAGGTGGTGGCAGCCGCAGTCTCCGTCTCAGGGTCTGGAGTCTCGAAGCGTGCAAAGAAGCAGTTTAGATCTTCGGCCAGTTGGATGCTGCTGTCCGGGGGTAGGTATTGATGTCCCCTGTAGTTTGTGATGTGCTGGATCCCCTGCCACATACGAGCTGGGTCACCGTTGGAGAAATGACCCTCAATCTTCTCCTTGTAGGCTGCTTTGGCCTGTTTGATGCCCTTCTTCAGAGCGTGCCTGGCTGAACTGTATGTCTCTCTGTCCCCCGCTCTAAACGCTGCATCCCGTTCCCTCAGAAGCACCTGTACCTCCTTTGACATCCAAGGTTTCCTATTTGGGAAAACCCTGATGCATTTCTCAGAGGTTATGTTTTCGATGCAGGTCTTGATGTAGCAGAGAACAGTGGTGGTATAGATCTCTATGTCAGGGTCAGAGAAAAGGCACCAGTTAGTCCTCTCAAAGCAGTCTTGCAGCTGTAAGGACACATCATCCGGCCAAGACACAACAGTTCTAGTGGTAGGCTTCAGATGTTTGATTACAGGTTTGTATGCTGGGGTCAGAAAAAGTGAAAGATGATCAGACTGTCCAAGATGTGCCAGTGGGGAGGCTCTGTATGCTTTGGTGATATTTGTGTACACACAGTCCAAGGTCTTATTCCCCCTGGTGGCACACTTGACATGTTGGTGAAATTTAGGCAGTAGAGTCTTCAGGTTGGCATGATTGAAGTCTCCAGCAGATATAAAGACACCATCGGGGTATGCATCCTGTTGTTTGTTTATAGCAGTTAGCAGGTGGCTAAGTGCTAACTTAGCATTAGCGTCAGGTGGTATGTATACCGCAGTCACAACAACAACAGAAAACTCCCGGGGCAGATAGAATGGTCTACATTTAACCACTAGGAACTCCAGGTCCGGAGAGCAGTGTCTGTCTATGACGGTGGCATCCGTACACCAGCTGTTGTGAGTGTAAATATATAAGCCCCCGCCACGGCTCTTACCGGACTATTCGCTCCTGTCACCGCGGAGTGTAGCACGGTCCGCTAGTTCAATAGCATTGTCCGGGATCCCAGAGTGAAGCCAGGTTTCTGTGATAATCATCACGCAGGCGTCCCGTGTAGCTGTGTGGGTCGTTAAATCCAGTCTCAGTTCATCCATTTTGTTGCACAGGGACCTGGCGTTTGCTACGAAGAGGGTGGGCAGCGGCGGTCTGTGCGGTGCTCTCTTTAGCCTAGCCAGGAGGCCTGCTCAGCAGCCCCTCTTCTGCTTACGCTCTCTCCGCCGCTTCCGGAGTCGCTTAGCCGGCAGGACAATCCACGGTGAGTCCGATGCTCGTGCTATGGCCACTGGGATCCGATGTGAGTTCTGAAAGTCACTTGTGATGGGAATTTGTTGTTTTATCCCAATGCTCAGGAGTTCGTCTCGATTGTATGAGATCTTCATACACAGGCTCACGCATGTCATTTCACAAAAACAAACAACTAGCAGCCACACGCACATATTCAACCATCCACTCGGATTCAGGGAGCACTGAGCCGCTGCGTCTATGCGCGCCGCCATCTTGAAAACAAATTACAATGATATATATATATATATATATATATATATATATATATATGATATATATATCCAGTAATGATTAAGTTATAGCGTGATATGTTTGACACACAGTGTTCATTTTGCCACATGTCACCTTTGACCTCCAGAGATCTAAAAAACTATTGGTTGTAGGTCATGACACCAACTATAAGAATTGTAGAAATCTTCATTCCGCATCATTTGTTACCAATCTGAGTGTTCTGTGACCCTCCGTTCTTGAGTTTATAATAATAATGATAATGTGATTTTGAACTTTTAGTTAATTGTAACCTTGACCCTTGACTTTTACTCAAATGGATCATTGCATCTGATGTGCATTAGCTACATGTATATGTCCATGTAATTTCATGGTGATATATGGATACATGGCGTTATAGCATGATATGTCTCTGTGGACACACACACACACACACACAAGGTGATTACAATAATGTCACCAAACCAATGTTGGTCGAGATTAATAACAATGAAAACAACAACTTGATTTTCATTATTTATTTCCAAAACCAAAATGAAAAAACGGATAGTGGTGCGTGTTTAAATGAATAATAGAAAAAACTGATTGAACATTTCCCGTTTTATCCAATTTTGAGCCGGAGCAAACTAACTAAACTGGAAATGAATCTTAACAACAAAGAAACATGTCCAGTGGACTCGAAGATCATTATGGTATGATATTACACCAATTTTCTCCGTGTTCATATCTTCAGGTCTTAGGGTGGCCCTCTTAGTTTCCCCAAATAGGACGTAGGTTTCCATCTTTGTCACTATGGGTCAAAGGTCATTTCTGGTTTACTCAATTTGCTTCAGGTCAAAATTTAACAAAACACAAATAGCCATTATTGTTTTTTTCCCATTATCCTGAGAAAATAAAGTTGGGAGAGTGGAAGCTCCAGAAACATACAAACAAAAAAAGCAAGGTTTGGGACACATTGGCTGAAATTTCTAAAGATGATGAGTGACTCCGTGTTTTCTTTTCCATGGAATGTCAAATGCCTCTTTGGGTGTTACAGGTTGTCCACCCCTGGTTTAGATGCTGCGCTAGCGTTGATACATTTTGAATAATGAAGCAGGACAAACATCTTTTCTCAATATATTAACTTACAAGCAAAGCATGGAATTTTAACACAGAAATAAATGGAGGTATGTGAGTAAGGTCAAAGGTCATGTGATGTTCATAAAGACCATTGACTACTTTTAAAAAAATGCAGATCCAGAAGCAGGTTGGGTGCTTCCTTTTCAAATATTTTTCTTGTGGTCTGAGTTGCTAACCTGACTCACGCCAGATGTATGGATACTTCACATGTCTGCTCGCATCTTACATCTGGGAAAGCACCATTAGCTTCTCTTTGTTAATATTGTCAATCACAATCATTCGCCCTGATTGGAGATACCAGGTGCTTGTCATTTTGAATGATGTACTACTCCACTGAATCACATGGAAAACAGCGTGTAACGTAGATGATAGAAGTAGAAGCTCTTACCATACCCAGTTAGGAGAAGAGCTATAACATCGCTGCCACCAATAAATTCTTTCAAAATGTTCTCTGTTCATCTTCGAAAGAATAAATATGTGGTAGTTTCGACAACATCATTGAATCTGAAGAACTGAAGCAGAGTTCTGTCCCCTCCATGCTAGGCACATGTTTTTCACAGTGTGGAGAGTCTTCCTAACATCATAATTCTTAAAATCATGCCCAGTGATTCTGATTGGTCCGTCCACGATTTGGCCGTAGACAACAGAATGCCCCCACGGTGGTTTACCAGACCCTTGTATGAAGCTCACGAAGTTGAGAGGAAACACAAGAGGATTGGCGAAAGCCAGGCTACCGAGTTGTGGGCAGGTTAGTTAAAAAATAGCCTGTTGACCTGAAGGCTTTGTGTCAACTGTCGCACAAATGACAAAAAACATCCGTCAAAAAGTACAAGTCATCATCGAACTTGAGCAAGGTCTTCATGAGAGGCACGTGTGGTGTGAGTTTGGTGATCCTACATCAAAGCTGCAAAAACTTATTTATTTAGTTATTTGTGTCCTGGACGGACACAAACAGCATTTCTATGTCCCTCGGCGACGGTGGACAAAAAGCAGTCGGTTACAGGTCATTTACACATCAACCCACACATCGGGGATCACGATATTGTTAACAATAGCGGCTGGGTGCGCCTTGCTGGGGGGGGGGGTTCATCCCCCCCTATGGTTTTGGACATCACCATAGGTCTATGCGTCTTTCTGATGGCGTAAAAACAAAATGCCTGAAAGAGGAACCTCATATGCAGCGAAGTCTGGGCAGAGGGGGGGTTGTAAAGCTCACAGCCAGACCCACGAGCCACCTTCCCACTGACCATTCCTGGCCCACCCTGAGGAAATGTGCCCGATGGGGGCAAAAGCCAGACCAGGTGGGAGGTCCAGGTTTGAATGTGTCCTGTCCAGAGACAGGTCTCATGCGCTCAGTTTGACCTTACGTTGGCCAGAGAGAACCAAACCCCGGTCGCGGACGCACCGCTGTACCACCTTCGCAGAAAAGGCCATCAGAGAAAACTATTGATTTTAAATGTTTATGTTATTCATGTGGGAATGAGGGTCATAACATCCAACACAACCTTTTGTCTGTGAAAAAAACCCCACCCCCCATCTGTTTTTTGACAAATCGCACCCTGAATAGAGGTGTGTATTTGAAAGAATATGATACAATACGATAATGATTTAAGATTTAAGATCTCCTGATTGGTTCATTATGTTTAGTTTTTATGTTAACATTATAAATACAGATCAATATTTACATAATGATTTTAAAAAAGCACAAAAATCTAAAGAAAAAAATTGACAAATGCAAAACTTTTATGTTAATATTGTTACAGTATTGTGAAATAATAATAATAAAAAATATATATATATATATATATATATACACATATATGTATAATAATAAAATACATATATTCCAAAACATATTTCCTTCCACAGTAGAAGTAAGCAGTGGAGGTGATCAACACTACTTATCAAAGAGTGACTTTTATTTTGTTTTTGTAGTTGTACTCTCAGGCTTTTATTGCAGCGGGAGAAATATCTGCACTTTCAACTGAACTCCAATAAAAACAGAATAATATTTACAAATCAGATGCATTTGTCTGGAACATGGAGAGAAAAAACAATGAGCTTAAAGGAAAAGACGTCACATTTAAATGGATTAATGTGACAAGTTTGATCAGAACAGAAGGATGTGAGTGATTCACTAGAATAACAAGTAAAATCAAATGGAAAAATGCCACAGAAGAAAGAACTGAGAGAGAAATGGAAGAAAAACAGGAAACACTGTCATGAAAGCCTTGATTCTATCTGTGGAATAATTCAGTGACTCATAAATACTGAAGAACGAAGCTGAAACTGAAGCCAATGAAACCACTGTGGTCAATTAACATCAATTAAAAACTGTTACAAATGGACTGAGGGGACAGGGGAGTGGGAGATTCGGGAGGGGACAGGGGGAGGTGGAAGAGAGTGAGAGGGGAGAAAAGGGAGAGAGAGAGATTTAGCTTTTGAAGGGACACAATATGCACAAAGAAATTACAAGTGGACAGTGTTGGACCGTGTTGGACCGTGTTGGACCGTGTTGGACAGTGTTGGACAGTGTTGGACAGTGTTAGACAGTGTTGGACAGTGTTAGACAGTGTTAGACAGTATTGGACAGTGTTGGACAGTGTTGGACAGTGTTGGACAGTGTTAGACAGTGTTAGACAGTATTGGACAGTATTGGACAGTGTTGGACAGTGTTGGACAGTATTGGACAGTGTTGGACAGTGTTGGACAGTGTTGGACAGTGTTAGACAGTGTTGGACAGTATTGGACAGTGTTAGACAGTGTTAGACAGCGTTGGACAGCGTTAGACAGTGTTAGACAGTGTTGGACAGTGTTGGACAGGTGTGTCTGACATAACAGGAATTTATTTGAAAGGAAGGAGCAGCAGGACACGCTGACAGTGACAGGATGTGAAGAAGACGTTTCAGAAAACGCTAAGGAGACAAGTGACAAAGACGGACACGAAGGTTTGTTTTCTGAATCTGGTCCAAAAAGCAGATGTTGATGAATGTTCTGAAGCAGCTTTGGAAACACTTTGGGTAATCTGGAAAATAAATACTGACCGAGATAAAAAGACAAACTATTTAACATAATTTTATATTCTGTTAAATACATGATAGATAGATAGATAGATAGATAGATAGATAGATAGATAGATAGATAGATAGATAGATAGATAGATAGATAGATAGATAGATAGATAGATAGATAGATAGATAGATAGATAGATAGATAGATAGATAACATAAAAAATGTGGACAAAAAATATACCAAACATGTTAAAATCCACTAAAATGTACAAAAAATAAATAACCAAATGTGAAAAAAGTGTTTTGTACAGAGATCTCTGATGTTGTTCCTGGTATCTGCTGGAGACATTCTCCCAGCTTGGGGGTCACTGCCCCTAATGCTCCGATCACTACTGGTACCACTGTTGCCTTCACACTCCACATTTTCTCTAACTCCTCTTTCAACCCTTGGTATTTCTCAAGCTTCTCATGTTCTTTCTTTCTCATGTTGCTATCACTGGGGACTGCTACATCTATCACCACCACTGTCTTCTCATGTTTATCCACCACCACTATGTCAGGCTGATTGGCCATCACCATCTTGTCAGTCTGGATCTGGAAGTCCCACAGGATCTTGGCCTGTATGTTCTCTGTCACCTTTGGGTGGGTCTCCCATCTTGACCCTGGGACCTCCAGTTCATACTCTTTACAGATGTTCCTGTACAGTATGCCCGCTACCTGGTTATGCCTCTCCATGTATGCCTTGCCTGCCAGCATCTTACACCCTGCTGTGATGTGCTGGACTGTTTCAGGGGCTTCTCTACACAGCCTACACCTGGGGTCCTGTCTGATGTGGTAGACCCCGGCCTCTATTGCTCTGGTGTTCAGGGCTTGTTCTTGTGCAGCCATGAGTAGTGTCTCTGTGCTGTCCTTTAGTCCAGCCTTTTCCAGCCACTGGTATGTCTTTTCCATATCAGCCACTTCCTCAATTTGCCGATGGTACACGCCATGCAAGGGTTTGTCCTTCCATGATAGCCCCTCTGGTTCCTCGACCTCACTGGGCTTTTGTTTCCTGAGGCATTCACTTAGCAGTTGGTCATTGGGGGCCATTTTCTTGATGTATTCCTGGAGGTTCGCCGTTTCCTCCTGGACAGTAGTTCTGACACTTACTAGTCCTCGGCCCCCTTCCTTTCTCTTAGTGTACAGCCTCAGGACACTGGACTTGGGGTGAAACCCTCCATGCATGGTAAGGAGTTTCCTTGTCTTGATATCAGTGGCTTGTATCTCAAGACTCTTTATATATATATATATATATATATATATATATATATATATATATATATATATATATATATATATATATATAAAGTGTATATAAAGTGTTTTCGAGCTTTTTCTGTGTATAATGATCATCTTCTCTGAGGGTGAATAAAAATCAAGTGGAAGTGATTTTAGTTTTTCTCAGTTGTATAAAACAGTGGTGGACTTTCAATTAGGCAAAGCCAGGCAGTCGCCTACGGCCCCTATGACATTTTACACTACAGTAAGTGGAGAACACATTTCAAAGTGATCAAGAATCCAAGATCTCTTCCAGATTTTTCCCAAAATCTAATCGATTGGTCCTTGTGTCGTTCCCAAACTATCTTGAATGTTGCATGGAAATCTGTCCATAACCTTTTCAGTTATGTTGTACACAGACAGACAGACAGACAGACAGTGGCAAAAGCATCACCTCCTTTGCAGAGGTAATAATATTTACCCCGTCACACACACAATAACCCCGTCTGTGGATGAACAGATGAGGTTATTGGTAATGGGCTAATGGAACATGGACATTTGAAGATTGACGACATAACTACTGCAACCTTACCCCCCCACCCCACCCCCCTCTGTCTACCCACCCCTCTCTCTCTCTCTCTCTCTCTCTCTCCATTTCTTGGTGTATGTGTTTACAGAATGAGGGGCCTCATGTCTATATTTTGCCTAGGGCCCCAGGATGTCTAGATCCGCCCCTGGTATAAAATGTATTATTCTGCAGAATCATCTCTATTATCTCTCACACTTTATTATTCTCTTCTCTCACTTCCTCCTTCATTTTTATCTTTTTAATAAACACAAATTCCAGCTTTTAGAAATAATTGAAAGCCACTAATAAAACCTGAATGATTTTTTTTAATGGACTTAAATTCCAACGCTGAGCCTGGACTGCAGATAATAAGTGTTTTACACCATTCAATTGCCCAAAGGAATTTTTCATAATTTGGTGAAAGTGTTGGTTAGTTAAACACAAACCAGTGTTTCTGCTCTTAATACGTTTTCATTTCTGTGCAATGTCAATATTATCCCCATGAATAATACTAATAATTTAAAGACAGAGGTTTTTTATGCTGCATTTTTAAGCAGTTGCTTCGACATAAAAACAAAAATGAGATGAGATGACATATGACAAGATAAGATAAAATAAAAAATAAAATAAATAAAATAAGGTAAAATAAAATACAATGAGGTAAAATATGATAAAGGGCAGCACAGTGGTGCAGTGGTTAGCACTCGTGCCTCACAGGTTGTTGGTTCAATTCCCACACCAGACCTTTCTGTGTGGAGTTTACATGTTCTCCTCGTGTCTGCGTGGGTTTTCTCCAGGTACTCTGGCTCCTCCCACCATCCAAACACATGCACTGATAGGTTAACTGCTTAATCTAAATTGTCCATAGGTGTGAATATATGTTCAGCCCTGAGATGAACTGGAGACTCATACAGGGTGTACCCCTCCATCACCCATTGAAGCTGGATTAGGCCCCCAGTGACCCCTGTGACCCTAGTGAGGATAAAGCGGGTTCAGATGATGAGATGATAAAATACAATAAAATAAAATGAGATAAAATATAGTAAAATAAGATAAGATAAAATAAAATAATACAATAAAATAAGCTACAATAAAATAAGCTACAATTAAATGAGATAAAATACGGTAAAATAGGATAGGATAAAATAAGATAAAATAAGTAAATAAATAAATGAAGTAAACACATCTTCAAACCTTTGAAAATTAAATGTTTTTTTTCCCTTTCCCTCATGCTTAATGTTGACTTCCAGAAAAAAAACAAGTTAAGGTGTTTACTGGGGACATCATTGGCACTTATTTGCATACTTCACACAGACCTAAATTTTGGTCCCCATGTTGTGACTGTGTAAACATATCAATGTACCCATAAAGAAAGGAACACACACACAGTTTGTACTGCACTGTCTTTTTGCTTTGTTTTACTAGCTGTAACTTGCTACTTGCTGTAAAAACACCAATTTTCTCCAAAACGACAGATGTTTGAGATGAGATATTTTATTACATGACAAAGAATGATTTGATTATGATGATTTTTGGTGAAACTAATTTTCACCAAAAAATGCCGTCCCTGGCTTTTTGCTTTGTAGGACAGAATAGGTTAGTGCAGAACTCAGCTGGACTCACTGACACTGAAATCAATGCAGGCTCATTAACTGAGCACAGGTCCCCGTACTGCCTTGAAAAACCATATGTGCAAGTGTGTGTGTGTGTTTTTGTGTACTTGTACTTTATGGGGACATTGATATGTTTACACAGAGTCACGCCATGGGGACTAAAATACAGGTCCCCACAAGGATTAAATACAAATATAAGTGAAACCTGTGCGAAGTATGAACATTTATGCAAATGATGTCCCTTCTAAATATGTTAACTTGTTTTTTCTGTAAGTCCCCATAAAGCATGAGGGACACAGATGTAAAGCAAAAGCAAAAGGCGTGTTTATAATAATAATAATAATGTCATTTTATTTTACATTTTTTTTTATTATATTATATTAAAATGTATTATTTAATTTTATTTGTTTATTAAATTGTTTGGTATTTTTTTTAGTTATTTTAAAAAGATGTGTTGACTTTTTTCCATTTATTTTTCTATAATTATTTTTATTTCATTTTTGGTTGAATTTAATAGAATTGTATTATTTGTAAAAAATATTGTAAAGATTTTTTTAATTAAAAAAATAATGGCTACTTTACCTACAAGTGATCATTACAAACTTGGTCCCCACAAGGCATGGAAACCAGTGTGTGTGTGTGTGTGTGTGTGTGTGTGTGAGACTTAGGGGGTGAGTGATGGCTGTTACTGGTTCTATACAGGATGTGTGAGCGCATAAGCATGTCTTTGTGTGTGTGTGTGTGTGTGTGTGTGTGTGTGTGTGTCCCTGTCCCTGAGTGGAGGCTGGTGCTTATGTACAAGTGTTACCTTGCAGTCGTGGTCTGCATGTGTAAGTGTGTGTGTGTGTGTGTGTGTGTGTGTGTGTGTGTGTGTGTGTGTGTGTGTGTGTGTGTGCGTGTGTGTGTGTGTGTACGTGTGTGTGTAAGTGTGTGTGTGTGTGTGTGCGTGTGTGTGTGTGTGTGTGTTCTTCCAGGGCCTTGGCCTCAGTCTATTTGTGGACAAAAGGAAGGTATGAGACAAATGATTTAGCAGCTGTCAGTCAGAGCAGAAGGACGAGAAATGAGAAAAGACAGAGTTCAGAGTGAATGACACTGACTGTGAGAAGAAGACAGTCACAACACCATAACTAACTAACTAACCATCACTAGTATTGTTACTGTCACTAATATTATCATCACTAGAATTGCTAATTCTGACTAATTTCCAAAAGTGAACATTCATCTGTTCCTGCTTCTACTTCTCTCTTTCCTTGCTGCTGACAGTGTTGGCACCAAAGCACGATTAGTACAAATATTGATAAATGACAGAGCTAAATCCTCCATATTACTTTAGGTAGCTAGCTAATCTGATGTTCTGCGTGACTCTATTGAGTTGGGCACCATGGACAGCACCAAGGACAGAACCATGGGCAGAACCATGGACAGAACCATGAACAGCACCATGGACAGAACCATGGACAGCACCAAGGACAGAACCATGGGCAGAACCATGGACAGCACCAAGGACAGAACCATGGGCAGAACCATGGACAGAACCATGAACAGCACCATGGACAGAACCATGGACAGCACCAAGGACAGAACCATGGGCAGAACCATGGACAGCACCAAGGACAGAACCATGAACAGCACCATGGGCAGAACCATGGACAGCACCAAGGACAGAACCATGGGCAGAACCATGGACAGAACCATGAACAGCACCATGGACAGAACCATGGACAGCACCATGGACAGAACCATGGACAGCACCACTCACACTTTTCATTACAAAAACAAAATGTTTTTATTATCAGTCTGTGAAGGACTTACAATGAGCAGAGACTATTTCTGTTTTCCTTTGTGTCTATCAGTGAGGAACGGGTCGATATATAAACGACCTGCAACTGACCGTTTTTTTTAACTAACCCACCTGCAACTCGGACCAGGTTATTTTAATACTTATCTCAAACAACAAATGATCTGACCATCTGCAAACCCCAATATTATTAAAAATATTTTTCAATGACCCACAACTCCGGGTGATCATTGGTGACTGCAGGTGCCCACTCACTTCGGGTCAGTCCGCACATCACTGGTGTCTACAGTCGATAGGAAGTTCTGTGAGTCATTCCATGGTGGAGAAGTTCAAGTACCTTGGGATCTTATTCACAAGTGACGGAAGGAGGGAGTGGGAGGTCGACAGGCGGACTGGAGTGACATCTGCAGCAATGCGGGTGCTAAACCAATCTGTTGTGGTGAAAGAGGAGCTAAGCTAGAAAGAAAAGCTCTCAATTTACTGGTCGATCTACATTCAGACCCTCACCTATGGTCATGAGCTTTGGGTTATGATTGAAAGAATGAGATCACGGGTACAAGCAGCTGAAATGAGTTTCCTTCGCAGGGTGGGCGGGCTCAGCTTTAGAGATAGGGTAAGAAGCTCGGACATCCAGGAGCAGCTTGGAGTCGAGCTGCTGCTCCTCCATGTCGAGAGGAGCCAGCTGAGGTGGCTCGGGCAACTCGTGAGGATGTCTCCTCGACGCCTCCCTGGGTAGGTGTTCCGGCCATGTCCATCCAGGAGAAGACTTTGGGGTCGACCCAGGACACGCTGGAGGGTTTATATCTCTCGGCTGGCCTGGGAACACCTCGGGATTCCCCTGGAGGAGCTGGCTGTGGAAGCTGGGTCGAGGGAAGTCTGGGCTGCTTTGCTGAGGCTGCTGCCCCCGCGATCCAGACCTGGATGAAGTGGCAGACGACGAGTACAAGTAGTACGAGTACGTTCCATGGTTATTTAATAAATATTGTTGTGTTCTCCATTGTTATTGAATACATTGTGTTTTGGTTCTATTTAAAAAAATGCCTGGATTGTTTTGTTTCCAGCTGTTTTTGGAGGGTAGAAAAATGATTGGAGGTCGAACAACACAGTTTACCGGTACTTCCGCATACATGTCCCTGACAAGGTGATGAGGCATCTCTGATTGGCTCCAAAAGCACAAAGGAACACTACCCCCTCCCCTCTGGCTATGTGTGTGTTTACCATCCCAGGGTAACATCCAGCTAGGTTTCGTACAACAATATACCTTGAGTGTTGTGATTGGCTCAAGCCGCTGGGGGGCAGGGAGTGCCTTCCAGGCACAGCTGCCTTGGAGGCTTGGTTGAGGGCTCAAAACCCCATCAAGCACGTGGGAGATGCCAATGTATATGGGGTGCAATTTCTGCCCAAACCTCACAAACACAAACAATGTGATTGATTGCGTTTGATTCCAAAACAAGCTCATTTTGTTTTGCAAAAGCAAAATGTCATTCACAAGTACTGCAGTTTGGAAACAATTGGCTCCCCACCGTCACATGGCTTTTGGCAGTAACTTTGTACCTGACTGATTCACATCCTCAGGATTTAGGATTTATTCACAAATGCCAGTGCACATTCCGAGAACTGTTCTGTAGTTTGCATGCCACAACAGCAGGTGGTGCTGTTGAGTCCATATATCACACAGCCCCATACACCATTGGACAGGGAATGTTGTTATTGTTATCTTGTGTTTATCTTATGTTCTGGCCATGGCAATGTAGGGACCACATACAGACCCTGAAAATATTAACCAGGTCGTTTGTTTGCCATGTTATTGCCTTTCAAGAGCTCACTGATGACTTTTACTGCCGAGAGAATTAGCCAATTCATTAATTCAATGCTATTGCATGCTAATTCGCTGTTGTCATTTCAACACATCTAAAGCATATTTCCACTTAATATTTTGACCTGACAATGTAGGGACCACATGTACAGACCCTTATAGTGTCAGCCAGGTCGTTTGTTTGACATGTTAGTGCCTTTAAAGAGTTCGCCATGCACTTTTACTGACCAGAGAATTAGCCGATTCATTCATTCTAATGCTAACAGGGTGATGGCCAATCTGAAACTCTGAAGGTGATGGCAGTCCTTCACATTGTGTGAAAAAAAAAGATACCTCCAGCCTCCCGATTCCATCATTTTGTTCTGATACTTTTTAGCAGTATTCAGATACGTTGTTGAGTTAGACATAATTAGCTTTTACTCTGTATCCAGTGAAACAGGTTGGAAGATGAGTTAGTTCAACAACGAAAGGGCCTGATGTCGAAAAGAATTGGGAAATACTAGCGAGCCTGTGAGAGTGTGAAGAGCGCACGCCATGTACGGCGACGTCTGGGTGGAGGGTGCGCTAAGACCAGAGCCACGAGCCACCTTTTCCCTGGCCGACCCAGAGCCTGCGAAGGAAATTAAAGAAAGAAAAAAGAAAAAAAAAATTTTGAAAAAAACCCCACACACACCACCCTCTGTTTTTTTGATAAATCACACCCTATATATATATATATATATATATATATATATATATATATATATATATATATATATATATATATGACTCAATGCCACATACACGGATACTGGAATGCTTAAAACTGTATAAGGACACTAAGAGAGTTCATCCAGAACTCAATGAGGCTGTGGAAGACAACTCTGGAGGCCAACTCAAAGCCAATTGCACAGGTGAACATCAGATGCGGCATTTACCAAGGAGATGCTCTGTCCCCCCTGCTGTTCTGCATAGGCCTAAACCCCCTCAGCCAGATCTCAAAGACTGCCTTTGGATACCAGTTCCGAAGTGGAACATCCATCAACCACCTCCTCTACATGGATGACATCAAGCTGTATGCCAAGGATGAGCGTGACATTGATTCCCTAATTCACCTCACCCGGATCTACAGCAAAGACATTGGGATGTCATTCGGACTAGATAAATGTGGGCGGATGATATCTAGAAGAGGAAAGGTGATCACAACTGAAGGGGTTGACCTACCTGAAGGGAATATCACAGATGTGCAGGAAAGTTACAAATACCTAGGGATCCTACAGACAAATGGTAATCATGAGGAGGCAGCTCGGAAGTCAGCCACAACCAAATACCTACAGAGGGTAAGGCAGGTCCTGAAAAGTCAGCTGAACGGCAAAAATATGATCCAGGCCATTAACACCTATGCCCTGCCAGTAATCAGATACCCAGCTGGGATAATATCCTGGCCACTGGAAGAGATACAAGCCACTGATATCAAGACAAGGAAACTCCTTACCATGCATGGAGGGTTCCACCCCAAGTCCAGTGTCCTGAGGCTGTACACTAAGCGAAAGGAAGGGGGCCGAGGACTAGTAAGTGTCAGAACTACTGTCCAGGAGGAAACGGCGAACCTCCAGGAATACATCAAGAAAATGGCCCCCAATGACCAACTGCTAAGTGAATGCCTCAGGCAACAAAAGCCCAGTAAGGTCGAGGAACCAGAGGGGCTATCATGGAGGGACAAACCCTTGCATGGCGTGGACCATCGGCAAATTGAGGTAGTGGCTGATATGGAAAAGACATACCAGTGGCTGGAAAAGGCTGGACTAAAGGACAGCACAGAGGCACTACTCATGGCTGCACAAGAACAAGCCCTGAACACCAGAGCAATAGAGGCCGGGGTCTACCACATCAGACAGGACCCCAGGTGTAGGCTGTGTAGAGAAGCCCCTGAAACAGTCCAGCACATCACAGCAGGTGTAAGATGCTTGCAGGGAAGGCATACATGGAGAGGCATAACCAGGTAGCGGGCATACTGTACAGGAACATCTGTAAAGAGTATGGACTGGAGGTCCCAGGGTCAAGATGGGAGAACCCCCAAAGGTGACAGAGAACAAACAGGCCAAGATCCTGTGGGACTTCCAGATCCAGACTGACAAGATGGTAATGGCCAATCAGCCTGACATCGTGGTGGTGGATAAACATGAGAAGACAGTGGTGGTGATAGATGTAGCAGTCCCCAGTGATAGCAACATCAGAAAGAAAGAACATGAGAAGCTTGAGAAATACCAAGGGCTGAAAGAAGAGTTAGAGAAAATGTGGAGTGTGAAGGCAACATCATTCATTATTGATTGATTATTGATTTCATTTTGACACTTTTAGTCCATCCATGTTTACTCAAATCTGTTCACCCACTGTCCTTTAACCTCAGGCATCCCAGTCCACCACATTTACATATTTCCAGTCTGTCAATAGATGCATCGCTGACCTCATTTTTCAAACTGAACAAAGCCTCCCCCACCTCACCCCCCTCCCTCTATAAAAACATCCACATCGTTGAGAGCAGTTAAGCTTAACAAGCATCTGATTGTACAGATTATGTGTGTTCCACAGAGGATTACTGGAAGTGAAATGAACAAATTGACCTGTTACCAGTTAAATCCCACATGAACAGACGAGCAAATGGCACAACACGAAGAAGCAGAAGACAAACTGTCTGCTTTATTTGACGAAACCTTCTACCTGACTGAAGAAATATCACTGTGACCTTCAGTAAATTTGTTTTATTTCTACAGTTTAAACATGTGATCAGATTAAACTCAGAAAGAATCACCTACAGAGGAAGTGTTCAGTACATAGACGAACTGATTTATACACAATAGATCTGGAAGTAATCTGATTAAACTAATCTGATTAATCTGAACAACATCATTTTACCTAAATCCATGGACATATTTTTATTATTTGACTTTTGCTTGAATTAAACAAAAAAAATTGAGCAGAAAAAAACAAAAAACAATGAATTTCTTGAATTATGAAAATGTATATCCACACACACACTCACCCTGTGGTGGTCCACACACACAGTCACCCTGTGGTGGTCCACACACACACTCACCCTGTGGTGGTCCACACACACTCACCCTGGGGTGGTCCACACACACACTCACCCTGTGGTGGTCCACACACACTCACCCTGGGGTGGTCCACACACACTCACCCTGGGGTGGTCCACACACACACTCACCCTGTGGTGGTCCACACACACAGTCACCCTGTGGTGGTCCACACACACACACTCACCCTGTGGTGGTCCACACACACTCACCCTGGGGTGGTCCACACACACAGTCACCCTGTGGTGGTCCACACACACAGTCACCCTGTGGTGGTCCACACACACTCACCCTGGGGTGGTCCACACACACACTCACCCTGTGGTGGTCCACACACACACTCACCCTGGGGTGGTCCACACACACACTCAACCTGTGGTGGTCCAGACACACAGTCACCCTGTGGTGGTCCACACACACACTCACCCTGTGGTGGTCCACACACACTCACCCTGGGGAGGCCCACACACACACTCACCCTGGGGTGGTCTACACACACACTCACCCTGTGGTGGTCCACACACACACTCACCCTGGGGTGGTCCACACACACACTCACCCTGGAGTGGTCCACATACACACTCAACCTGTGGTGGTCCACACACACACTCACCCTGGGGTGGTCCACACACACACTCACCCTGGGGTGGTCCACACACACACTCACCCTGGAGTGGTCCACATACACACTCACCCTGTGGTGGTCCACACACACACTCACCCTGTGGTGGTCCACACACACACTCACCCTGTGGTGGTCCACACACACACTCGCCCTGGGGTGGTCCACACACACACTCGCCCTGGGGTGGTCCACACACACACTCGCCCTGTGGTGGTCCACACACACACTCGCCATGGGGTGGTCCACACACACACTCGCCCTGGGGTGGTCCACACACACACTCGCCCTGGGGTGGTCCACACACACACTCACCCTGTGGTGGTCCACACACACAGTCACCCTGTGGTGGTCCACACACACACTCACCCTGTGGTGGTCCACACACACACTCACCCTGGGGTGGTCCACACACACACTCACCCTGTGGTGGTCCACACACACACTCACCCTGGGGTGGTCCACACACACACTCACCCTGTGGTGGTCCACACACACAGTCACCCTGTGGTGGTCCACACACACACACTCACCCTGTGGTGGTCCACACACACTCACCCTGGGGTGGTCCACACACACAGTCACCCTGTGGTGGTCCACACACACAGTCACCCTGTGGTGGTCCACACACACTCACCCTGGGGTGGTCCACACACACACTCACCCTGTGGTGGTCCACACACACACTCACCCTGGGGTGGTCCACACACACACTCAACCTGTGGTGGTCCAGACACACAGTCACCCTGTGGTGGTCCACACACACAGTCACCCTGTGGTGGTCCACACACACTCACCCTGGGGAGGCCCACACACACACTCACCCTGGGGTGGTCTACACACACACTCACCCTGTGGTGGTCCACACACACACTCACCCTGTGGTGGTCCACACACACACTCACCCTGGAGTGGTCCACATACACACTCAACCTGTGGTGGTCCACACACACACTCACCCTGGGGTGGTCCACACACACACTCACCCTGGAGTGGTCCACACACACACTCACCCTGTGGTGGTCCACACACACACTCACCCTGTGGTGGTCCACACACACACTCACCCTGTGGTGGTCCACACACACACTCGCCCTGGGGTGGTCCACACACACACTCGCCCTGTGGTGGTCCACACACACACTCGCCATGGGGTGGTCCACACACACACTCGCCCTGGGGTGGTCCACACACACTCGCCCTGGGGTGGTCCACACACACACTCACCCTGTGGTGGTCCACACACACACTCACCCTGTGGTGGTCCACACACACACTCACCCTGTGGTGGTCCACACACACACTCGCCCTGGGGTGGTCCACACACACACTCGCCCTGTGGTGGTCCACACACACACTCACCCTGGGGTGGTCCACACACACACTCACCCTGTGGTGGTCCACACACACACTCACCCTGGGGTGGTCCACACACACACTCACCCTGTGGTGGTCCACACACACAGTCACCCTGTGGTGGTCCACACACACACTCACCCTGTGGTGGTCCACACACACACTCACCCTGTGGTGGTCCACACACACACTCACCCTGTGGTGGTCTACACACACTCACCCTGGGGTGGTCCACACACACACTCACCCTGTGGTGGTCCACACACACACTCACCCTGTGGTGGTCCACACACACTCACCCTGGGGTGGTCCACACACACACTCACCCTGTGGTGGTCCACACACACACTCACCCTGGGGTGGTCCACACACACACTCAACCTGTGGTGGTCCACACACACACTCACCCTGTGGTGGTCCACACACACACTCACCCTGTGGTGGTCCACACACACTCACCCTGTGGTGGTCCACACACACACTCACCCTGGGGAGGCCCACACACACACTCACCCTGTCGTGGTCCACACACACACTCACCCTGTGGTGGTCCACACACACACTCACCCTGTGGTGGTCCACACACACTCACCCTGTGGTGGTCCACACACACACTCACCCTGGGGAGGCCCACACACACACTCACCCTGTGGTGGTCTACACACACACTCACCCTGTGGTGGTCCACACACACACTCACCCTGGGGTGGTCCACACACACACTCACCCTGGGGTGGTCCACACACACACTCACCCTGGAGTGGTCCACATACACACTCACCCTGTGGTGGTCCACACACACACTCACCCTGGGGTGGTCCACACACACACTCACCCTGGGGTGGTCCACACACACACTCACCCTGGAGTGGTCCACATACACACTCACCCTGTGGTGGTCCACACACACACTCACCCTGTGGTGGTCCACACACACACTCGCCCTGGGGTGGTCCACACACACACTCACCCTGGGGTGGTCCACACACACACTCACCCTGGGGTGGTCCACACACACACTCACCCTGCGGTGGTCCACACACACACTAACCCTGCGGTGGTCCACACACACACTAACCCTGCGGTGGTCCACACACACACTCGCCCTGTGGTGGTCCACACACACACTCACCCTGTGGTGGTCCACACACACAGTCAAATGTGTTTGAAAGTCAGAAGTAACCAAAGCTCAATGACAGACCAAGGTCTTTTGTAAATTCACTTTCTGCTTCTTCTTTCCCTCTAACAATAGAAATATAATTAATTTCCTCCCATGCTTGTTTGGAGAGCTCTAGAGAGGAAATTATGTTCTTTTGTTAATAAGAGACCGTGTTTTTGCTGAGAGAAGACGATTGAACAGCTTATGTAGGTCACATGGTATTAATGAACATCCTCATAAACGCACTCCAAATAAAACTGGATCATTCTAGCACACGTCTGAGCTCATTTGCTTAATAATGCACTTTGATAACAGTTCCACTGACTTCCACTGACTTCCACTGACTTCTCCAAAGTGTGATCCAGCTTGAATGAAGCAAAACCACCTTGAACAGGGTGTCACAATGGTGCAGTAGTTAACACTGGTGGTGCAGTAGTTAACACTGGTGGTGCAGTTGTTAACACTGGTGGTGCAGTAGTTAACACTGATGGTACAGGAGTTAACACTGGGGGTGCAGTAGTTAACACTGGTGGTGCAGTAGTTAACACTGGTGGTGCAATAGTTAACACTGGTGGTGCAGTAGTTAACACTGGTGGTGCAATAGTTAACACTGATGGTACAGTAGTTAACACAGGGGGTGCAGTGGTTAACACTGGTGGTGCAGTTGTTAACACTGGTGGTGCAGTAGTTAACACTGGTGGTGCAGTTGTTAACATTGGTGGTGCAGTAGTTAACACTGATGATACAGTAGTTAACACTGAGGGTGCAGTAGTTAACACTGGTGGTGCAATAGTTAACACTGATGGCACAGTAGTTAACACTGGGGGTGCAGTAGTTAACACTGGTGGTGCAATGGTTAGCACTGGTGGTGCAATTGTTAACACTGGTGGTGCAATAGTTAACACTGATGGTACAGTAGTTAACACTGGGGGTGCAGTAGTTAACACTGGGGGTGCAGTAGTTAACACTGGTGGTGCAGTAGTTAACACTGGTGGTGCAGTTGTTAACACTGGTGGTGCAGTAGTTAACACTGGTGGTGCAGTTGTTAACATTGGTGGTGCAGTAGTTAACACTGATGATACAGTAGTTAACACTGAGGGTGCAGTAGTTAACACTGGTGGTGCAATAGTTAACACTGATGGCACAGTAGTTAACACTGGGGGTGCAGTAGTTAACACTGGTGGTGCAATGGCTAGCACTGGTGGTGCAGTGGTTAGCATTAGCATTACCTTAGCACTGGTGCCTTACAGACAGAAGGACCCTGGTTCCCACACCAGACCATTATGTGTGGACTTTTCATATTCTTCCTGTGTCTGTGTGGGTTTTCTCTAGGTTTTCTGGCTCCTCCCACCATCCAAACACATGCACTGATAGGTTAATTGTAAGGCTGTAACTGTATTCGTGCCGAACCATTGAAAACAGACGGTTTTTGGTTCAGTACATCCCTATATCGAACAAATACAGTCAGTTTTTATGTGACCATGTGCACATCATGTGGAGGCGACGGTAGAAAAAGAGTTGAGGTCGAACAACACAGTTTACCAGTACTTCTTCATACATGTCCATGACACTGATTGGCTTAGAATGCGTGAACACCCCCACCTCCCCTCTTGCTCTGCGAGTAGCATCCAGCAGTAGCAGAGTAGCATCCAGCAGTAGCAGAGTAGCATCCAGCAGTAGCAGAGTAGCATCCAGCAGTAGCAGAGTAGCATCCAGCAGTGGCAGAGTAGCATCCAGCAGTGGCAGAGTAGCATCCAGCAGTAGCAGAGTAGCATCCAGCAGTAACAGAGTAGCATCCAGCAGTAGCAGAGTAGCATCCAGCAGTAGCAGAGTAGCATCCAGCAGTAGCAGAGTAGCATCCAGCAGTGGCAGAGTAGCATCCAGCAGTAGCAGAGTAGCATCCAGCAGTGGCAGAGTAGCATCCAGCAGTAACAGAGTAGCATCCAGCAGTAGCAGAGTAGCATCCAGCAGTAACAGAGTAGCATCCAGCAGTAGCAGAGTAGCATCCAGCAGTAGCAGAGTAGCATCCAGCAGTAGCAGAGTAGCATCCAGCAGTAGCAGAGTAGCATCCAGCTAGGTTTCGTGCCATTGCTTGTTTAGAAAAATCAGTTTGATCCGCCATTTTTTTCCAGTTTGTCTAGCAGCTACTGTGGTGCCGTCTTCTCTTGTAGATGCTAATGCTAATGCTACTTCAGATGGGGGATGGGCTTAATGCCACATTGGTGTCGCTAATGTCGCTGTGTGTGTAGTGGATAGATTTTTTATGAGTCATTCGTTTCTCAGTTGTTTTCTATGAATGTTAGTAAATCCATCCAGTGTAGGTGACACCACACAGCAACACAGCATGTGTTGGTAACTCGTGGGGTGACCCATCAGATTCCAAAAGGAATGACACCTTAAGTGGTTGGAAAAAGTTTTTTTACTATTTAAAAGGAATTCATTATTTTTAATTTCAACATTTGGATAATCATTTAAGAATATATAATTTCATTTACTGGTAGCAAACAGTAGCCTAGGATCTAGTCTGTCCCCAGTGGCCGCAAATGGTATTTGCTACGGGGAGACAGACTAGACAGCCTCGGATCTGAAAATCCAAAATGTACCGGGCCAATCAAATCGCGAGGGCCAGGATTGGAGCCCACCCTGCCTCATGACAACACAAATACGAAACGTAATGTTGTAGTCGCAGAGACGTAGCAGCTAGCAAGCAGTTAGCACACATTGCCGTAACACCAGTTGCTAGCTGCTAGACAATATGGCTCATCACCAGGAACAATCATTCGAGCTGGCTTTGGCAGCAACGCTAGGTGATTTAAAATTACAGTTTTCCCTGCAAGAGGAGCAGAAAACGGTACTTAAGCTGTTTTTGGAAAAAAGGGACATTGTCGGAGTTTTGCCCACCGGGTATGGCAACAGTTTGAATTATCAGCTGGCTCCGCTAGTGGGACGACGCATGGGTCTGCACAACCCGCTGGTGATCGTTGTGTCACCCCTTTTAGCCCTAATGGATGACCAGTTGCAAGAGGCCGAAAAACTGGGAATACGAGCAGCACAACTCGGCAAAGGCGACCCGGAGGAGATCCGAAGCGGCCGGTGCCAAATAGTGTACGGGAGTCCTAGCTAAGCTGCTGCACTCGTTGTGAGACTACATTCTGGTGTGTTCTTCCGGTGATGCTGTCTACGAAATCCATGTTCATCGCTCTGATTGGTTGGCTCTGACTGGTTACCCATCCAATGGCGTGGCGTTGTGTAAAGAGAAAACTTGACAGACAGCGGTTATCCCGCCCACAAATTCGCCTAGACTTTCTAGACTTTTCCCCCGTAGCAAATACCATTTGCCGCCACTGGGGACAGTCTAGATCCTAGGCTAAGCAAACAGCACTTTGAATTATTTGCTGTTTCTATTTTTACATTGAAATTTTTTTTTGGTTTAATAAATACAGTGCTCAGGAAGAAAATATTTTTGCATTTTGTTTCCATACTGTACTGAAAATGAACCAAACCGTCACTTCAAAAGCGAAGTGCGTATCCAACCATGATTTTTGTGTACCGTTACACCCCTAGTTAATTGGTTAATCTAAATCACCCAGAGGTGTAAGTGTGAGAGTGATTGTTTGTCTATATATGTTCAGTCTGTGATGAACTGGAGGCTCAGCAAGGGTGAACCCCGCCCTCACCTGATGTAGCTGAATTAGACCCCCTGTGACCCTTGTGAGGATAAAGCAGGTTCACACTATAAGATGAAATAAAAATCATTAATTAAACAAAAAACTAAAGAAAACACCTTTCACTCAGAAAAAAAAGCACACAGTGGTACCTCTACTCATGAATTTAATTTGTTCCAGAAGTAAATGTTCTTCACTTCTATAGTTGTTCCACCTTCATGGTTCAAATCTCTTTACATTAGCCTCACATTCACCCATTCACACACACTCATACACCAGTAGGTTTGTAAGGTTCTGTCAGTCCTACTGGGAGACTAAGTCAGGGTTCTGTGTCTTTGCCCAAGGACACTACAACATGTTCACAGCCAGAGCCGGGACGCGAACCCCCAACCCTTCAATCATTTGACGACCTGCTCTACCAACTGAGCCACAGCCGCCCTTGAAGTAGTTTCATACCATGAATTTTTCATAACTAGTCGCATTTTACATGTCAAACACGTGATTCATTCCAAGGCCCCAAATACTACCCCCTAAACCATTTAAAAATTATAAAATGATGTAATGTATTGGTGTCAGTGGGTAAATGTGTCTTCACTGACTGAACATTAAACTTTAAACCATTCAAATGACCCAGACGTGGGTAATTTTCATACCATTGTGTTTGTTTTAATTCTCACTTTCACCTTCAGTGGTGTTTGTTGACAGATGTTTGGTGGGGTGTAGATCCGGGAACGATTGCCTTTGATGACGTTTCATGCTTTTCCTGGGGTGCATGGGGCGTGTGTTTCATGGGGTGATGGCACGGCTTGTGGACATTTTATCGGGGTGTTTTTTTTCCGCGGATTCTGGGGTTTTGCCGGCATGTCTTTTGTTCGTGCTGGTGGAGTGATGGCTGCCTCCTCCTTTTTTTATCATCTCCTGTTTCACTTCTGTTGGTGGCGCGGTGGGCACGTTGGAGGGGACTCACGGGGCAGTGGTGGCTCTGTTCTTTACTGGTTTACACATCTATGGTTAGAACTCTGCAGTGAATGAGGGTCAAAGGCTCACGAAAAGCATCATGGGTATCTCCCTCATAGCCATTGGCATGCTATGTACAGTACGTACATTACGTAGTTACGTACAGTACATACAGTAATGTACATAGTATTTATGTCTCCGGGGTTTTGGTTTCCTTTCGTAAATACAATTTTCTTTCATATTCAGATGAAAAATTGAGGTAAAGCTTTTTCGTTGCTTGGATTATTCGTTAGCTGGGTCTTTCGTCAGTAGAGGTACCACTGTATTTAGGAAGATGACTTTGGTCACTTTCATTTGATGTTCTGTTAGGACAGGTGCAGTAATGTGGGGGCTGTATTAAAACAATGTATATATAGTGTTATTATAACAATGCCATCTGTGTCCAAGGAAATTACATTTATTTAAATTATATTTATATTAAATTTATATTAAATTTATTTGCAAGGTGGTGCAGTGGTTAACACTCATGCCTCACAGACAGAAGGATCCTGGTTCGATTCCCACACCAGACCTTTCTGTGTGGAGTTTGCATGTTCTCCTCGTGTCTGTGTGGGTTTTCTCTGGGTACTCCGGTTTCCTCCCACCATCCAAACACCTGCACTGATAGGTTAACTGGTTAATCTGAATTGCCCATAGGTGTGAGAGTGACTGTTTGTCTATATATATATTCACCCATTGTAGCTGGATTAGGCCCCCAGGGACCCCCGCGACCCTGGTGAGGATAAAGCGGATTCAGATGATGAGACAAACCATTGATGATGTAGCTGAGACAGTGTGTTACCAGCGGTGTACCACAGAGCTCCATCATAGGACTATTACTCCTCACATCACATATAATTTCACGCCCCATATGCAGTAATCACGCATTAATTTGATTGAAAATGAGAAATGATTTTCCCTCTGGCTCCATTTTAATGAGGGTTGAATTCATCACTCATTTGTCTTTGATGGATTCCAGCTGTCAGAAGTTTATCACAGACTACGTCCAAATTTCCCATTCAGTAAATTCAGTTTGAGGGTAAACTGAAAAACTACCCAGATGTCTGAAATTCACTAGTTGTTTTTCTACTGATCCTCAAATTGTACAAATATACGTTGTGCATAAGAGAATAATAATGAATATATCCGTAAAATAACAGGATATTTACCGCCGTGTTTATGGAATGACTTTACATGTCATCTGTGATCATTAGAGCTGTCAAATCATTAACATCAGATTAATCACATGATTTCTTTGGATTAACTTCAATTAATCAGAATTAAATATTCATTTTTAATCTATATCAGTTGTGTTTCATTTTTCATGTGCGAACAGACATTAGAATATCTGCATTTAACATCTATGTCCAAACTGAGTGATGCATTAGCCCAGTGTTCACATTAGCCTATTGCTAGCATTAGCCTAGTGCTAGCAGAATCTCCGACTACTGTATGCTTGGAGTTAATGTGATATTTTAATCTGAAAATGCTTCAGTGAAAAGAAACCCTATATGTTGGTCCACTGTTCTGTCCCAGGGGGGGCTTGTACTCAAATTTACCATAAAATACACAAGAAAACACTAAGAAACAAAAAACAAATATTGAAAAAAAACATACCAAACATGCTAAAATCCACTAAAATTCGCAAAAAGTAACCTAACACAAAAAAGGGGATGATAAATTCATACCATATATTTAAAACCTCTTCTAAAATACAGAAAAAAATACCAGAAAATGCCCAAAATATATGAAAAAAATATAGATGCAATTAACATATTTATTCAATACCTTCAACCTTTAAAATTTTAATCAGACTAATCATGATGATGAATTGAATCAATCTGAGTTCATTTTGACAATAAATAAACACATGATCACATTTAGTGATTTAGGCAAGGAGGGTAAAGTGTCTTGCCCAAGGACACAAAGGACTGACTAGGACAAAGTGGGAATCAAACTGCCAGTTAATGGACGACCCGTTCTACCAACTGTTAACATGTTTATTCACCACATTCAAAAGTTTCAACTAAACAACTGGAAACAACTGTTCCATTGAATTGTGTTAAAAAAAAATGTAATCAGAATATACATGAAGATTCATTAATCTGCGTTAATTTTGACAGTCGTAATGACAACAAATAAACACATGATCGTGCTGTTAATTAAAAACACATTAGACACTTGTGTTTTTTCCATATTTAGTAAATGTTGGTGAATTTTTGGGCATACATCCAATGGAAAAGTGACTCATGGTCCAAAGCAGACAGCTCAGCCCAGCAGCATAAATCTACCTGGTGTCATTAAAGCAGAATGGCTCAGGCTCAGGGTGACATTTCAACATGTATTATTGTTAAAACCCTGTGATTTCTTCATGCGATATGTACCTGATGAAAAAGCAGCACAAACACTCCTGGGCTACATGTTATTATTATTATATTATTAATGCTGTTCTGATGTGAATGCTCAAGTGGAACAATAAACCCCTTCCAGGCTGTATAGAATAAAAATAAAAAGTGCATAGATGGGCAGCTCAGTTATATCAAAGGCTGCTGTTGGTGTTAGGTGAAGAAAGCTGAGCTGTTTGATCACATGATTAAGGCGAGCGCCGACGTCCCACTGGAGATTTGTTTTGAAGGGGTAATGTCGTTTCTAGGACTATACTTGTGTATGCTTCTTTATATTCCTATCTTAATGGGGACATATGTTTACACACTTACGCAATGGGGACCTCTGACACCATGGGGACCAAAAATCAGATCACAATGATGATTGAATATAAATGTAGGTCCCCTCACCTACTTTTTTTTTTTTGTCTTTCACCCGCCCTGTCATTTCTTGTCGGATCAGTGGTTTAATTAAAAGTCATAATTAAGTCAGTATTAAACCAAGCTGAGCCTCGAACACTGCATGATGTCTGCCTAATTAGCTTTAGCACCAAAAGGAGCCAAACTAACATTCTACTGTTAAGGAACAAGGACATTACATGTTTAAAATTTAAAATAATAATTAATATGGCACTGATCCATCAGCTGCCAATCATCATCGGCCAATATTGCCTGAAAATAGCCTGATCAGCAATCGGAAAAACATGATTAGATTAAATTACTAGCAACTAGGGCATTAACAGAAATGTCAACACGTCGACGTTTCGACTCCTGTAGCACAAGTCGATTTGTTATTCTTTCTCTCCTTCAGCATGTAAACACAGACCAGTCAGACCTAAACCAGAGGAGGACATGGCTGCTGCAGGTAAAACAGAGGGTGGTGGGTCTGACTAAGCTAAAGAGAGTGACACACACATATCGTATGTGTGGAAATACTTCACCTTAGATGAAAAAAAAACCCAACATGGCCATATGAAGAGGCATCTGCGTGATATGAGCAGCCGCTCAGACAACATGCCTTAAGACAACACAATCTTTTTTTCCAAACATGACAGTGTGGTGTTCGTCTTAGCGGCCGTTGACTTAAATTTTTGCACCTAATATAAAAACTGAGGACGTGTGACAGACGTCTGGACAGTCTGGTTTTAAAGCTATGGGTCCAGAAAAAATGCGTACATATGTTCACCCTACTGATGTTGTTCAGTTAAATTTAACAGAAAACTCTTTGCTAACGTTAGCCTTTGTTTTGTTGGGGTTAAAATGGGGTTGGGGTTAAAACTTTAATAAAACTTTAATACCAGTTGCTCATTGCTGGACATACGTGAGTCTGTGTTGTTCCTCCGTTGATAATGTGATGACATCATCACGACCCGTCGACTTGACTTTATTGACAGATAAGTTGACTTGAAAAAAACTGAAGTCATTAATGCCCTACTAGTAATCATTTTCAAACTGACAAACACGATACAGAACAGGTGCATCTTGTTTTGACTGTTTCTGTACTAGATAGTTTTATTTCTATAAACGATGCACCCTCTCCTAGATGAAAGACATGGAAATTTAAAATTCCTTCCGTGATCGGCAGTGATTGACATTTGGTGGATCAAGTTTTTGTGATCGGTATCGTGATGGGGCCAAAAAATGCTGATTGGTGCATCACTAAGAATAATAAATAAATAAATAAAATAAATTCTATGCCTCAATGATGGGATGCAATAAAGTATTTTACACTGAAACAATGCTGAGCCAAAAAATAAATGTATAAATAAAGGTCCTCACTAGTAAAATACAAGGGGCCTTTTACACGAGGAAAATTGTGCCTAAATACGACAGCATATTTTATCAGAAGTACTTTTCATTTACACGAATTTTCGCACCATCAGGGTGTGAATACACACAAATTGTCCAGCTGCATTAGCATTAGCAGCTCTAAAGTAAATGTACAGGTGTCGTTTCAACTATTGTACAGACTTTACACACATAGCCGAATAGAGATGGGTGGACAATTACATACGTCAAAAACAGAAACGAACATGTGGGCGGGTCTATCACAGTAACACCTAGCAGCCTGGTATGACTATCCCATCGTATTTTGCCTACTGTTGCGTCTTCGTATAAACAAGGATTTCCTCCTGAATACAATCGTCTAAATGTGGATGAAAAACTGAAGATGAGACGACACTTTTGCATCTTCTGTTTTCATCGTCTCTATATAAATATAACCTAAATCTGTGTGAAGTATGCAAATTTATGCAAATATCGTCCCCTAAAAAACACATTAACTTGTTTTTTCCCCCCAGAAGTCCCCATAAAGCATGTGGGAAACAGGTGCAAAGCAAAACATGTATTTTCCAAAGGTCTGAAGATGTTTCCTTTTTTAGAAAAATAAATATTTATTTATTTTTATTAATTTAAGAACATATATGTAGTAGTTTTAAAAATGTATTCAATATTTAATAAATTTGAAAAAAAATAAACAACCAAAAAGATGTTTAAACTCACCACCCAATGGATACTTTACCTACAAGTGATGATTACAAAATTGGTCCCCATGACACATGCAAACCAGAAGGTGTGTGTGGTGTGTGTGTGTTTGCATTAAAACAAAGACAGGGTAGAAATAGAATGTGTGTTTGTGCATTCATTAAAAAGACAAGAGAGAGGTCCTCCAGGCAACCTGCACATCTTTTATCACATCTTTAATTAATTGCAGCCCATAATAGAAGCTGCAGCAGAAGCAGTGAAAGAGGCAACAGTCTGATGTTTGTGGGATTCTGATCAGTCTTTTTCACTCATCTGCACACACATCATATTTGCATCGTATCTGCAGCTCCCATCAGCCTTTGCTCCCACAGTCTAATCCATTTGTACCAAGATGTCAGTTTGTTATTGCGGCGCAGACTTTGAGGGACGGATGATGACTTCTATCACCTTCTCTACCATCTAAATATTCATATGACAATGTGATTTTTTTTATATATATATATATATATATATATATATATATATATATATATATATATATATATATATACAGTGAGGTCTGTGCAAGTGAGGCAATGACTTTTTCTAAATCAGATTTTCAAATACACCAAATATTTGCTAAATAGCTATTAGTTTCATATCTCATTGCAGCATCATTTATATGAGGTACATATTTTAATATGCATATTTGGCCAAGGAACAATGAACATTGAATGGGGGCAACTTCTACAAAATACCACGGTGAACAGAAAAGGTGGTTTGTTGTCTATTATGTCTTGGATTATGTCCCTTAACTGCACGTCTATTAAAGACGCCGAAACAGTCTCTACATTTAAAATTAGGCTGAAAACATTCCTGTTTGAGAAAGCCTATGGTCAGGTTAGTTAAAAATTATGTGACTCATATATCATGTATACATGATGTATGAGTCACAGTTCAGTCTAGGCTGCCCTAGGAGTTAGAATGCTGGGGGAAGTACAGACACTGAGTTCTTTCTTCTCTTCCTCTCCCTCACACCTGTTTCTGTCATTTTTATAACCTATCTTTCATACCAAGTCTGTTCATGACTAGTCACCTGGTGTCCCCTTTCCCCCTCCCCCCGTGGGGGGAGTGGTGGCTCTCATGACAGTGTCTGCACGGGAGCCATGGACGACAGGATCTGCAGTATCTCGCCTGTGCCGACCTGTGACCCCGGACTCCCGGCCCTGCCTGTCTGGACCAGCCCCCCCTCCTTCATTTATAAACGGACGTTCATCTATAGCCTGTCCGTCCATGGGAGTGGATCTGTCCTTCAATGTGGTTCTCCTCAAGATTTCTTCTTTTTCCCACTGGGTTTGGAAGTTTTTTCTTGCTGAGGAGGGTCTAAGGACAGGGGGAGGGTCTAAGGACAGGGGATGTCTGGGACTTTTCATGTATCTCTGTAGTTGATTGTGTTTTTGTAAAGCCCTGTGAGACGACTTTGTTGTGATTTAGGGCTTTATAAATAAAATTGAATTGAATTGAAATTGTCGCATAGCCAATCTTTTGGTTTGTACCACTCAACCTGAAACGATGGCGTTATCTTCTGCCCAGTCCTTTGAACTAGATCAGTCGTCCATTCTTTATCAAGTCCTGTTTTCCTTCAAAGTCCAACTTTGAAAATCCTTTCAGTTTAGCTATAACATCCTGATCCTCCATGGTTTTAGATGAAGCCAACAATAACACGACAACGAGTGGTAACCTAGTAACCAGATAAAACTGAGTTGACGTAGACCACACCCTCTACTGAGGCAGAGTTACTGCCTGCCTCACCTCATGTTTGTTTTATGTCAAATTGTTAACACTGCATAAATGGAAAACATACTTAAAAAAACACAACACATTATAAGGAAAGTGAGGCCATATAACAGACATATCTAAAGTGTATAAAAACTTTATACAGCTTTACGTTGTTGGCATGCACAGAGGAAGCACAAAGGGCACACACTCGAACAGTTAACAAGGGATTGTTCAATCTGTGGTGAGGCATGGCTTGGAGCTGCCTCAGCTCACTGCATATTCACTGCAGTTGAAGAGGAAACAAGCAAATATGATGATTTTGGTCATGAAAATGATTGAAAGCATTCGAATCATACAGACATGTGATTTATAGCACACACTTGGACAAATATTTATTAGTATTATTTACATTGATCACAACTCATGCTGGATTATGTCCCTTAACTGCACGTCTCTGATATATATATATATATATATATATATATATATATATATATATATATATATATATATATATATATATATATATATATATATATATATATATGGAAGACATCCTGGATTCTGGATTACTTTGAAATGTATTCTCCATTTACTGTAGTGTAAAATTTGTGATCCAGTGACCCAGAATCCAGGATCTCTTCCGGATTTTAGAACAGACCACTAAGTGGAGTTCTAAAAACCTAACCTGTAGCAAGCTAATGACTTCTGTTTTGTCTATTGTAAGGCTATGGCCCAAACCCAGTTCACCCAAACCCCTACCCTTACACCTTACCCCTTAAAAATGAGTTTCCAGGGATAGGGGTTGAAATGACCTGTTACATCATCAGTTATCTGTTTTACAAAAAAAAAATGTGGAACAGGTTGTCAGCTAATATAGGTTCATCTACATCATGATATCCCATAATACTACACCATGGTCAGTCCAGGATATTCAGTCTTTGATGACTGGCATAAATACCCATATGAGACAAATCAACAATTTTAAGCGGATAATACAGAAGTAAATGCACTGTATCACTATGATGACCAGGTACTGTAAAGTCAGTGCTGTTGTTATGACGACCAGGTACTGTAGAGTCAGTACTATCGCTATGACAACCACGTAGTTAGACACAAGTAAAAGCTGCTTTGTTGTGTTGTGTGCAGGACTCCAGTGGAAACATCATGGTTCTCCTGTGGTTCTCCATCTTGACCTTGGTGGTTCTGGCGTGTGTTCCCAGACGTGTGCTGGCATGTCCTCATGGCTGTCGCTGCTACAGCCTCACTGTGGAGTGTGGATCTCTGGGGATCAAAGAGATTCCACATGGTGTTCCTGCTGGAACTGAGGTTAGTCATCTAAGGAACAAGTTCAGCTGCAGAGCTGGAAGTAACTAAGTAAAAGTACTTCATTAATGTATTTAAGTTACTATTTTTTTTGGTATTTGTACTTTACTGGAGTATTTACTTTTCAGCCAACTTTCTTAATTTTTTATATATCTGTATTTTATACTGTTCATATGTATATAAATATATGTACATTATACTTCTTATATTTATAGAAATATCTGTACTTCGTAAACGCTTACACAGTTTGTAAATAGTGTGATGTATTGAGGGGTGGGGCTTAAATGGAGTCCAAATATCTTGAACGTGCTAACTTGTCAAAACAGATAATGTAAGTGTTTTGCTGAGGTAGACGAAAAAAACGGAACGTTCCAGTGAATATGAGTCCACTCACTTTCCAAGAGCGTAAATGCTCTTTTAAAAAGTCGACTCTAGACATAATTATCATGATGGGACGACATTCCTCGATCCCTGAACCATCACTCACTAGATGGACAAAAAGTTAGCGGAACCACTGTGGCTAGCTAAATGTTAGTATTAGCGGTTAAAGGAAGGTAGGAGATCTTGGAAAACTGTGCCTGCAGCTATATTTTGAAAGTATACGCACCCATGCGTCTTCGTCAGCCCACCCCTTCAAGCCGCGCCTTCAAAAATACATCAACGTGCTGCTGCGATCATGGAGATTCATGAGCACTTTTCATCCTAAATAACAAAACAATAAGCAACATTTATCAGTTTGTGCCACACGAAGCTTAGCTAACAAAAGGTTCAGAAGCATGAAATAAACACCATGGGAAAACTAATGGATAAGAACAATAGTTACACCAACAGTTTACACACACACTGTTGGTAACTTAGCAAAACCTTCTGGAACATTCTGTTTGGTCAATATGTGACATTTTTTCACTACCATACCCATATGTCCAAATATTATAGAATCATAACGGTATCATCTGCCCTGTTGAGTATAAACATTCAAGCCCCTTTTTCTTTGTCAGTTGACGCCAGCGCTGGGAAGTTGTAGCAATTCCCACCCTTGTCCTGTTTCTTTCTTCGCTCCTCTTCTTCATGGCCGTAGCTTTTTCAAACACAGTTTTTAGTTTGGCTTTGTTGCCGGTTGTCGCCTTTTCCGTCATAGCTGTTTATGTGAACATGCAGAAGTGGGGGGAGGGGTGGGGGATATTTCATGGTCGTATCAGTAAATCAATCATTGTGAAGATGATCAGTACAATAATTGGCCAGTTTTCCTCTGGTTACACCCTCTAGACTGGACTAAAACATTTAGGTTTTTTTTTTTGCAAACATTCTATTTTAGTGTGTGATATGGGATCATGAAGAGGTTTTCAAGCAGTATGGTAAAAAAAAAAAAAAAAAAGTTCCAAAAACTATTTCCCACCCCATTTTTAAATGTAATACAAATTTTCAAAGTAATCTTTCTCCATGGTAAATGTTCTGCACTACTATGTTCTTCCACCTTCATGGTGCTCAAAGTGCTTTACATTAGCCTCACATTCACCCATTCACACACACTCACACACCAGTAGGTTTCTAAGGTTCTGTCAGTCCTACTGGGAGCCACCCAATGGTAAAACATTAGCTTGCTACAGGTTAGCTTTTTAGCACAACTGAATTCACATAGTGTCTGTTGCACTTGCAGTTGAACAAAACAATGAAAAAAAAAAACAACTTGATGATGTTTAGTAAACATTAGTAAAAATATAGATAATAAATAAACAAATAAATAAATATGCAAAATTAAAAAAATCTAAATTTTATACACACACACAAACAAACAATTTGTTTATTTTCTAGGACTTGTATCCTGACAAACAGTAGAATGATGGTATGACTAAAGGAGTTGGAATCCAAGATGACGTCACATGTGAAATAAGCTAATTGAAATTGATAGTTAAATAAAAGATGAATAAATAAATAAAATAAGCTAATTGAATTTTAAAATAAAAAACATTTAAATAAATAAAATACGCTAATTGAAATTAAAAGAAAACAATGATGAAAATAATCTTAAATAACATAAGCTAATTGATTTAAAAACATTTTAATAAATAAAGAAAATTAACTAATTAAAAAAATATATTAAAATAATAAACAAATAACTAAACAGATGAATAATTAAAACAAGCTAATTGATTAGTTTTATTTCAGTAAAAGAGTGGAAGTCAGTACTAATACTTTTCCAAGAGCCTTTTTTCCTACAGTATGTGTACTCATACTTTAGTACTTCATGCCAGTACTTTGGGTCAGCTGACCCTGTTCCTGCTTCAGTGATTTTTGCGTGCGTTGACTTCCTGTCTGATCCATTCTTATTACCCTCAAATGATTGCGGTTAATCAATTCAGCGTGACCCTGTTTGATGTTGGGCTATGGGAGGGGCCTGCGGGAGGAGCCGTGCTACCGGCCGTGTAATTATTCATTCTCTCTCTGAAAGTGACTCTTGGTCGCCCTCTGATCATCTATTTAAGCCGTGTTCAACATCACAGCGTCTTTTCCTAGTGGGTTCAGGCCTCCACCGTTAGCGCCGCTCATGAATATTAATGACAATTACGTCCCGCACAAACGCTTCCATTAACCTCCATCAGCAGGTCTAGCTCGTCCATCATACTTTAGCTCATGGCCCATGTTTTCTTCTTTGAAAACAGTGGCATATTAGCCGTCAAACAGACAGAAACTCTATTGTGGCTCGAGTACAGAAGCACTTTTGACAGCCTGGACATTTCAGCACATTTGTGAAGAGAAATGAACCGTAAAAGAGCGAGAAAAAAAAGAATAAAAGAGGCAAAGCTGTGTCACAGTCATTATTCTCATGGTTCTGTACTGGCTCATTTGATCAGAGGTGGAAGTAACTAAGTGGTGGGGGTCCCCTTTCCCCCCTCCCCCCCTGGGGGAGTGGTGGCTCTCCTGACAGTGTCTGTGTGGGAGCCATGGACGACAAGATCTGCGGTGACTCACCTGTGCCGACCTGTGACCCCGGACCTCCTCCCTCACCTGTCTGGACCTGCCCCCCGTCCTTCATTTATAAATGGACGTTCATCTATAGCCTGTCCGTTCATGGGAGTGGGTCTCTCCTTCAGTGTGGTTCTCAAGATTTCACACAGAGACCCTGTGAGTGTCGTCAGTGGTCTTGGGTTTGCACTGGCAGTGGCTGCAACTGCCAAAGAGGCAGAAGCTAGCATAATAGCTAGCTACCTGGTCTTCCTGTACTGCCTGACTGCTGCTGCTTTCATTCTGGCTGTTCTGTCAATTTACAATAGTATCAGACATTGTTCTTTTTCTGTCAAATCCTGGAAAAGATTCAACTGTATTTTTGACATTTTATTGCCGCACCAAACCACAATCAAGGTTTTAGACCAGGGGTGGACAATCCTCGTCCTCAAGGGCCAGGATCCTGCATGTTTTAGATATTTCTCTCTTCCATCACACCTGTAAGCCATTACATCATAATTAGGTTTCTGCAGAACCTGCTGATGAGCTGATCATTAATTGAATCAAGTGTGATGGAAGAGACAAACCAGTATCTTTATTATCCCCTCCCCCAAAACAATAAAACAATTTAAAGTATATTTTTTTCACAACTGAAAATAATTGTACACACAGTGCGTACAGGATTCTGGCTGGCTAAGTCACTGTTGTTACCCCTACCAATGGCGCAACATCACACACCTTATAGCCTAAATATAGCTGCGCACTACGCGAACCGGGGGTTTGGCGAGGCAAATGGATTACGTTCAAATATAAGACCATTTACTAGCCTAGTAAACTAGCCCGCCTCTAGTGGAAAAAAATATCTTTGCCTGAATCATTGGTCTAGCAACGCTCCATAGACCCTCAGCCGGTACCGGACTGGTGCCTGGACCAGTCCAATCATAACGCTCCATTTGTGTAGTGAGATTGTAGGGTGAGGCTTAGTACAATGACGACAGGGTTGAAGAAATAGGAACTTATATACATTCTATGGTTGAATAAGCAGCATGTAAATGGACCTGGTTAGATATGTTTCCTCCACTGTTAGCGGTGTGTTAACATTAATTAGCCTAGCCTATAGAATGTTAAAACATCCGGATGGATGCTAGTTTAGACTCGGTATATGCCACATCGTTCGTTGCTCTGATTGGTCATAGCACTGGACTATTATGTGCAGAGCAGTTTGAAAGACAGCAGTTGATCCCACCCATACACTTGAAGTGTCACTGACATGATTTGACAACTGTACATAATTTGAAAGCAATTCACAATTCACACATACATGGCTAATGACGCCACAGATTTAATGATATTTAATCCACAAACAGATTAAAATTGTCCGCCTACAAATTTGACGAACTTATTTCTGGGTAGCCTGAACTTTGACCCCAGCAGAGGAAGACTGCTCCACTTTGCACGTGTAGAAACATGGATGATATAAACAACAACAAGCAGCTATTCCAGCAACAATTTAAGGGATTTTTCAGTCGAAATAGGAGAAGAAACAGGTGATTCGGTTAAAGAGGAAAATATGCAAACACAGAATGGTAGACATACTGGTAGACTATAAACTTATAAACTCCCACAGATTTACTTACGAGCCTTATTCCAACACATTCAATATAGTCTGGATTTTCTATTATCATATATCAACTTTTTTCTTGGCCTCTTTTCTGAACTAAACACGGTTGATTGAGCCCTACTCCACTGTGCAGATTAAAACAAATCCATGGGAAAAATAACAGTCACTGTGACCACTACTACTGAAATACTGAACATTTAATACTCGTATGGTAATACTTCAATACTTCACATCACCCATTTCAAGTTACCCCCGGTTATATGAAATTGATTTCAGATTACCCCCAGTGGAGCCCGGTTCCATCCCCTCACTATTTACATGTATTATCTATATACATATTTACCTGCGTCTGTCAAACATCTTACGCTAACGTTGCATAACAATAAAATAAACAAGCACATCAGGAATTAAACAGTAAAACCTATTAATAGTAATTTGTAATTACTATTAATAGGTTTTACTGTTTCATCTTTCACTATTAGTGTTAATAGGTTTTTTCTATGGTTCATTTGTGGTGTCTTCTTCTGTGGTTCTTCTTCTTCTGTGGTGTCTTCTTTTGTGGTTCTTCTTCTGTGGTGTCCTCCTTATTTTACTGGTTGTTCTTCTGTGGTGTCCTCCTTACTTGAATGTTTCTTATTCTGTGGTGTCCTCCTCCTCCTCCTTATTTGACTGGTTCTTCTTCTGTGGTGTCTTCTTTTGTGGTTCTTCTTCTGTGGTGTCCTCCTTATTTTACTGGTTGTTCTTCTGTGGTGTCCTCCTTGAATGTTTCTTATTCTGTGGTGTCCTCCTCCTCCTCCTTATTTGACTGGTTCTTCTTCTGTGGTGTCCTCCTTACTTGAATGTTTCTTCTTCTGTGGTGTCTGCTTCTGTGGTGTCTTCTTTTGTGGTTCTTCTTCTGTGGTGTCCTCCTCCTTACTTAACTGGTTCTTCTTCTGTGGTGTCCTCCTCCTCCTCAGACCATCTTCCTCCAGGATAACTCCATTGTTCAGATCCATGGGCAGGACTTGTCTCGTCTGGCTCAGCTGCATTACCTGTACCTCCAGAACAACAGCATCTCTGCCGTGGAGCCTGGGGCCTTCGTCAGCCAGACTCAGCTCCTGGAATTGGCTCTGAATGGAAACCTGATCCACCTGGTCACAGCTGACACCTTCACTGGCCTGGAACACCTGAGGATCCTCTATTTGGCAGGAAACCAGATCACCAGAGTCCAGGACAACACCTTCAGAGGACTGCAGGTATGGATGGATGGATGGATGGATGGATGGATGGATGGATGGATGGATGGATGGATGGATGGAAAGAAGGATGGATGGATGGGAGGGAGGGGGGGGGATGCATGCATGAAGTGTGTGGAATTAAGTCCCTCCTTTTACATAATTTGTCAGTTTATCACTACAAATGAAAGTGTAATTATTATTTATTTTATTTATTTTGACCATTTTCCATCTTGTCTTATTTAAACACGTATAGTTTCAATGTAAAACTCACCAGATCCATGTTCTGTTGTTTTATTCCATCACATTTCAGGCTCTATTTAATGATTTTTGACATGAAAATACTGATGTGCAGCAGATGGATGGAAGGATTATTCTTTCCATGAAGTGAAAAACGTTTGGCTTTTGCCGGTGAATTAAACGGGGATTAAACTGAACTAAAGCCCGTGCACGGCGCCGTGTCACACTAATCCTCTCCATACGCTGAACGCTACTGTACAAACAGACTCTGGTGGAATGGAGTCATCTTCCCCGAGGATCTGACAGTTTTATTCCTCGTCGTCTGGCTGGGATTATCACCTCACCCCTCCTGAAAGGGGAGGCAAGGGCTATTGGTTTTATTAGTTCAGTCTGTTTATCTGCAGCTTTACACTAAAACTACCGGACCAATTTCCAGTAAAGGAGTGACAGGGTCCACAATAGATCCCATTACATTTTAGTGAATATAGGTCAAAGGTCAAGGTAACCAAAAATGTGTTTTCACAGTCATAAGAGACAGGTCAAAGGTCATGAATGTCCTTTTCATGCTTGTATTCTCAGTTTAGCACAGGGCTCTCCAACTCATGTTCTTCATTTTCCACATTCAGTTCAATTCAATTTTATTTCTAGAGCTCCACATCACATAGGGCTCAGTCTGATTTGATCTCCAATGGACCAGTAAAATGAAAATATAATAACCTATAAGTAATGACTACTACACATTTTTGTCTTTGTTTTAATGCAGAAAAACCCTCATTAAATTATGAAAATATTTTTAGAAATTATCCAAATGCAAATAAGGTAAATTTTTACCAATATTCTGCCTCAGTTTATCATTAGTCCATGTGTTTTATGATGGATCAGTTCTACAGAAACACTAAACTCTTCGTAACAGAAGCAGAAAATGGTTCAAATTGTGTCTAATTTTCTTTAGACATTTCAGGTTGTTCACATTTGTTCAGTTTTTCACATTTTATTATTACAGGATAGTTTGTAAATGTCAATATTTTCATCATTTAATATTATTTTTGCAGTAAAACAATGACAAAAATTTGAAGTTGTCATCATTTATAGGCAAAGAAAAAACTGAGAAGAAACTATGGCGTCATTTAATAGATCATTATGCCCTTCATCCCACGGGCCGCATTGGAACCATTGGCGAGCTGCATTTGGTCCCCGGATCACATGTTTGAGACCCCTGGTTTAGCATATAGCTGCTTTTTGCTGTCACTGTTGATGCACATTCACATCAGAACCTTGAAGGGCACATCTGAAGACTCTAGGTCAGAGGTGTCAAAGCCATTTTAGTTCAGGGGCCACATTCTGCTAAATTTGATCTGAAGTGAAGCCGAACCAAAAAAAAAACTATATAATATATAAATAATGTTAACTCCAAGCTTTTCTCTCTGTTTTAGAGCAAAAAAAGGAACATTCCATTATGAAAATAAACACTATTAGGCTTTAATTTATCATTTACACATAAACATTCTAACTTATAGATACACTGAATATTTAGTAACAGGTGGAATATTATAAAAATTGCACTTATTTCTCTTTAACACATTTCCAATTTTTCATATTTGTTCTGATTATTGAGATTTTTTTGTGAAATTATACTTTGTTGTAGTGTCACTAAATGAAACAAAAACCATTACATTTACAAAGGGAATATTTAGAGGTTATTATGAAAATGAATTGGTGTGAATGTGGACCATCAACTAAAATGATTTATACAATTTTTGCATTTAATAAATTCACCCAAAGGGCTGGATTTCCATTGGACCCCGGATTTGGACCCCAAACCGCATGTTTGACACTAGGTCAAAGGCCACAATAATAAGTTAATGATAACTTTTGAATTCTTAACCTTACAGACTTCCAATCAGCACCAGAATGCTGGTATTTCAATTGTCCATCTTGTGTGCATACATTTTGACCTATTGTTGACACAAAGAGGGTCTGGGTCAACACCTAAAAAACACAAACGGGCAAAACACTATAACATAAAAATAAACAGAGTCTTAGTTACTATTATTCACAGACAGGAAACCTGGCATGGGCTTTTAAATTATGTCATGACCTTTGACCTTGAAAGGTTAAAAGTAAGGTCACATGATTTTGAATGGTCGTCACTCCAAACACAGTGGTGATAAGTACTACGTTACTATAGTTGACAGATAGGAAACTTACTATCTTTGCTTTA
>CM035799.1:44646041-44648541 GCA_020466265.1 Siphamia tubifer | reverse complement strand
TTTTCAGTGAGGAAACAGATATCAGAAGTGTCAAGTGTTTTAGACGGGTCCAAAAAAATATGGACAAAGATAACGCTAGCATCTAAAACTGTGCAGGTTTAGAGAAAAAAGTGACTAAACACACATTTATGATGATGGTACTGTAGTTTCCAACAGTTTTATTACTGGTGGCTCTGTGACGTGTGCTAGATATTAGTGGAGGGGAGAGAGAGAGAGAGAGAGAGAGAGAGAGAGAGAGAGAGAGAGAGAGAAGAGATGAAGAGAAGAGGGAGAGAGAGAGGGAGAGGAAGAGATGAAGAGAAGAGGGAGAGAGAGAGAGAGAGAAGGGATGAAGAGAAGAGGGAGAGAGAGAGAGAGAGACAAGAGATGAAGAGAAGAGGGAGAGAGAGAGAGAGAGAGAGAGAGAGAGAGAGAGGGAGAGAAGAGATGAAGAGAAGAGGGAGAGAGAGAGAGAGAGAGAGAGAGAGAGAGAGAGGGAGAGAAGAGATGAAGAGAAGAGGGAGAGAGAGAGAGGGAGAGAAGAGATGAAGAGAAGAGGGAGAGAGAGAGAGAGAGAGAAAGAAAGAAGAGAGAAGAGAAGAGGGAGAGAGAGAGAGGGAGAGAAGAGATGAAGAGAAGAGGGAGAGGAGAGAGACAAAAGAGTGAGGGAGTGAAGAGAGAGGGAAAGAAAGGGAGAGCGAGGACAAGAGAGAGGAGAGTAAGAGAGGGAGAAAGAGAGAGAGAGAGAGAGAAGAGGGAGAGATAAACAGTCATTTTTCCTCTAGATATTTGCACAAAATTGTCTCCATATTTACTAAATATAGAAAAAACACAACTGCGTGAACTCAGTTTTTTTTCCATTAAATTATAAAAGTGGTGATTTATTTTTTATTTTGTAGAAGTCTTTTAATGAACATTGTTTTGAAGGATTATTACTTTTCTATATTCTGCTTCCATCTGCTGTTTTCCTGCTGTTTCTACATATGTGTTTAAACTGGAAAAACTCTCCTGTCATGACGTCTGTCAACATCTCTTTTTTTTTTATTATTCACTTGACTTGTATTTATGAAGAAATGTCTTTCCATTACAGTTTTGTTTAAAAACAGCACTTCTACATTTACTCCTGCAGGGTCATGTCATTGTTGTTGCTGCTGGAAATACAAGGGTTTAGTTTAGTTATGACGTAGATTTTTTTATGTGCGTTATATTTGAAGGTCAGATGAAAAAATGATGAGAGAGAGAGAGAGAGAAGAGGGAGAGAGGTGGAGAGGAGAGAGAGAGGGTAGAGAGATAGAGAAAAAAAGAGGGAGAGAGAGAGAAGGGGAGAGAGAGGGGGGAGGGTGTAGAGAGAGAAAAAGAGAGGGAGAGAGAGAGAAGGGTAGAGAGGGAGAAAGAGAGAGAGAGAGGAAGAAGAGAGAGAGAGACAAGAGAGAGAGGGAGAAAGAGAGAGAGAGAGAGACAAGAGAGAGAGGGTGGAGAGATAGAGAAAAAAGAAGAGGAGAGGGGGAGGGTGTAGAGGGAGAGAGAGAGAAGGGTAGAGAGGGACAAAGAGAGAGAGAGAGAGAGACAGAGAGACAGGGAGAAAAAGAGAGAGAGAGGGGAAGAAGAGAGAGAGAGAGACAAGAGAGGGGGGGGCAAGAGAGAAGGGGAAGAGAGAGAGAGAGAGAAAGAGAGAGAGAGAGAATCATTTGAATGAATCTGCAAACATAAGGCCCAGGGGCCATATTTGGCCTGTCAAAGAGTTCAATGTGGCCTGTAGGATGAATAAGGAAGATATTAAAGCTGTAAAAATGATTTTAATGGAGGTTCTACAGACACAATAATTACATCCACATTGGGTCAGACCAGTAATATATGATCCTAATTACCTATAAATAAATTGGGCTGAACTTTCTTTAGACATTTCAGGTTTTTGACATTTCTTCAGGTTATTCTCATTTTATTGTGACAGGATAGTTTGTAAATGTCAATATTTTTGCAATTTAATATTTTTGTTTTGCACTAAATCAAAGACAACATTTCAAGTTGTCATTATTTATAGGCATAATGTAATAATAATTCATTCATTCATGTATTTATTTATAAATTTACATCAAAACATTAGGGCGGCCATGGCTCAGTTGGTCAAGCGGGTCGTCCAGTTACCAAAGGGTTGGTTGTTCAAATCCCGCTCTGTCCTAGTCAGTCCGTTGTGTCCTTGAGCAAAGACACTTCACCCTCCTGGTGGTCAGAGGGACCATAGGCACAACATGGCTGCTGTCAGTCTGCCCCAGGACAACTGTGGCTACATATGTAGTTTACCACCACCAGAGGGAGCATGTGAGAGTGAATGAATAATGGGTCACTAATATAAGGCTCTTTGAGTGGCCAAAAAGCACTATATAAAACCAATCCATTATTATCATTAAAACAAGAAATAACATCTGGAATCATCATTATTAATCTTGCCAAACCAATGTTGGGTGATATTATTGTGTGTGAGTGTGTGTGTGTGTGTGAGTGTGTGAGTGTGTTTGTGTGT